>JAJOOR010023767.1:0-35764 GCA_036250505.1 Solanum acaule
ATAGTTGATCTCAAAGGATTCACAATTGAACTCAAAGGCTTTCTTGAACTCTACTCTTAACTCTCTCTTGAATGTGAATTATGGATTCAAGAGTTATGATTCATGGTATGAAGGATCTTGTAATGACAATGTAGACTCATGAATACATTCTCATCACTCGTACTCACTTGCTCGAGTCTTGAAACAAGTTATTAGAAATTGTAGAAGACTCCTCAAAAGGACTTAAAGGACTTTCTTAGAATGTTTGAAAGAATTCTCAAAAACTTAACTCTTAACTCTACCTTGATTGTGATTTATGATTTCAAGGTTGTAATTTGTGATAGGAAAGGTCTCATGACGTTTAGGAATGATTTTAGATAGCTAAACATGAGAAAAGACTGAAAACCAATATTTGAGAGTGGGTCTGCGACGCGGAGAGGTTTTTAAAATTTGGTTTTGAAAACGTCTTTTGAGGCAGAACACTCCGTGTCAACTCCACGACGCGAAACAAAAATTCCCAAATCTGAGAAGTGGATGCGCGACGCGGAGGGGGTTCCAAATTTTGACCGACGAAATTTCTTCTTCGTTTCCTAACCCCAATTCGCCTAACTTCAATTCTTTTTTTCAATCTCTCTTTAGATTTAAATACCCAGCACAAGAACACAAGAATCTAACTCTAACAACTCTATAAATTGACATGATTTCATCGAGAACTCAACAATCTCATCCCAATTCAAGAACGAAAGCAATTTCATGAATACATAACAAGAACATCAAAGCTTCAACTTTGTAGAACGAATCTAACGCTGAAATTAACATGATTGGCGTGTGGGTGAACAAACGCAACACTATGGAAGCTTACATACCTGAAAGAACATCTTTTTGAACAACTTGAAGGAAAAATCTGGAAAGAAGAACCCTAGCCTTAGCTTTTCTTGATTTTCTTGAGCGTAGAATCTTTGGAGTGAATGAGAGGGTTTTGATTTGTGAAAACTGATTTTCTATTTGTTTAGGGAAATTTAGATGACCTCCTAAGGGTTTTTAGGACTAAAATACCCCTAAAGAAATAAATCAAATGATCTGGGAGTCGGAAAGATCTTTCACCAGGCAATGAGGTCCGTGTTGGCTCCGCGTCGCGGAGCTGCCGCCAGGTTTGCGCGATGTTAGTAAATGCATCATAACATTTTACTCAGAGCTCGAAATTGAGCAAACTCGGTGGCGTTGGAAAGAAGACTCAAAGGGCTTTAATTTTCTATCTTGTAGGTCACCTAACTCATCCTATACTAAGAGGTATCGTCGTTTGAAGTTGACCCAAAAACTTAAGAAAAACTTAGGAATGACTTGAATGAACTCTCTCAAGTTCTTATTGAAACTCAAGGTGCTATATCTAGTGACCTTAACACTTAGGAAAATTTTAATTCCTTGCAGAAATCTCACTCACTACGAAGAACGGTTCGAGTGTTAGCTCAAAAAATTTCTGGGGTGTTACATTATTGTCTCATGATCTATTTATTGGAGAAGAAAAAGGAAAGCTATACAAGCATGTTACCATTTGTCCAGATTTGAATTTTCATTCTTAAATCATCTTTAATTTGTTACAATTTCTATGGCTGCAGCAAACTTGTTTGAAAGAAGAGAAAGTTTTCATCATTTTCAGCTCGATACAAAGTTAATGCTCCATTGTTCTTAAACTCATACAGATGCAAAATATGGATCTGTTAAAACTCATACAGATACAACATAAAGAATGAACTTCATTTTAATACGGGAAATTAAACTGTTAAAACGCTTTTACGTATATCGTAACCATATACAATACCATTTTTAGGACGGAAAATCAGATTGTTCACAAGGTATATTTCAAATCAATTCTATTAGGATGCTCTTAGCTTACATTATATTTCAAACAAATGGAACTACAGTGTTATTGGATGATAAGTGTTAGTTAGCATATAGCATGACTAAACTTCATTACAGAATGCTATAAAACTAAAGATTATAAGACAAACTGCAGAAAAGATGTAAAGATTATAAGACAAATTCGTTGTACCTATTTTTACTTATGCATGAACTTCTTGCTAATGACACTTGAGGAATGAAAAGTTTTATGTGATAAATTCCTAGGACCATCTTTGATTCCCAAGTTTCCATGGAGGCAAAGTTATGCAAAAATAATATTCTCATTTTTATACCCCAACTTAATGAAGAGAAGATTTTTTTTTCTTTTTATTTGGAAACAACAAAGCAACACAATATGTTCCAATGAGTAGATTGAGAGAATCACTTGGAAATTATGTGAGTTATTGCACGTACCTTCAGAATCATAAGAGGAAATAGCTCCTTTCATTGTTATAACTGGTTCGGAAAAAGAAAAGAAAAAAAAAGCATGTTAGAAGGAAATAGCTAATCAATGAATCAAATTAGCAACTGGATTGAAAGCTATACAATTTCTATAGATGTCTGCTTCTGCGCATAAAAACCTAATTGTTAAGTGTAATACCTAACACTTAAAGTTCAACTCATATGGAATATTAAACAAAATTCATTTCTTCCTATCATCCCCTCCCCAATGTAAAGAGATAGTACCATGAAAGCTAAGTACAAAAAAATCAGACACGCAAATAACTGTTTGGATACAAAAGCTCATGCAATTTCAATAGACGGCTATTTTGATTTATTTTCATAAAAATCTAATGGTCAAGTTTAATATCCAACATCATCTCAAATAGAAAAATTCTAGCAGATTCAACAAAATTCATGACGAGATAATTTTCTTCTTCTTTAACCAAAATGGATTAGGGTTTATAAGAGAAGAGTAATTTACATTTGAATTTTAGTGAAGAGAGATGAGTCCAGAGAAAACTAAGTTTGCCTCACTCGTTGTTAAGCTTTTACCATTTATAGAGTGTGTCATTTGAGAACGGCGCGAAAGACAAAAACTTGTTGTTTTAATTTGGTTAAAAAAACATGTGTCCCAACTAGTTAATAATTAATTAATATATCAATATTACATATACAAGATAGAAAATAGTATTTGTTAGTTTTCTAATTAAAATAAAAGATTTCAAGATACTAATAGTCTATTTTAATAATTTATAATTGTCCTTATTTCTCTTTCTTCATTCATAATCCTCACACACCATTATCGTCCCCCCGTCAGAATCATGGCTATTGCTTTCAATAATATCATTTGTTCCTTACAAATTACTAGTCTATTAGACACTAGGTAGTGTTTGTCTTCTTTGTTAATCATTCCGATTTAAATGCTAAACTTGATATGTTTGTAAATGTATATCAATTCAAAATTTGCTCATCTACTATTCTTAAAATCATATTAGTTTCAAAGAAGATCATCTACTATTCTATAAACCGTATAGTTTTCTTTGATAAATCAGATGAGTCTTTTAGGAGGCAGCATACGCAAATTAAGAAATTGAAACTTATAGTACTCAGTTATTGTATCAATTTTTACAATTAAAACTAATCAATAAGCATCTTTGACCTCGACATGGAGGACAATATGGTTATCAAATTTCTGATCGGTCAATAAGCTGAAGGATAATATAAAGAGTATGGATAGAGACATTGGTGATGATTACAACAAGGACTTCTTTATCACCCTTTTAATTTTCTCTATAGATTTGAACATGATGATGCTATTTTTTCCTCGCTCATCTAACTTTTCTTTCATAAAACCTTTAATTAATTATTGTTCTTTCATGTATAACATTTTAATATTGAAAATATACCTTCTTGAACATATTTTTAAAATGTCCTTTGAGAATTTTGTAAGATATTTCACATATATTTGGGGATGATAAACAATGTTATTATGATAAAAAAATTTCTAAACTTGCGTTAATATTTTCTATAGATAGTGAAGTGTAACGACATGGACCGTTATTACTCAAGGGCACCATCGTGTGAAATTCCTAAATTCTTGATAATGTATTTTCAATTTAAGAATTGGATACTGTCACGATCCAAGATTACCCCTTAGATGTGACATGGTGAATAAAATTCCCAGAAATTCCAAATGAACCAGTTGACAAAGCATGACACTAAGATAAAAACATAATTGAAAGAATCAAGAAAATGGAATATCATTCTCAAATCTCAACTCAATATGATATAAAAATCATAATATAATGACATAATGACGAAATACTAATATTTGACAACAATCCTCTACTACATAGGTGTGGCTAGGACAAGCCCTAGCACGCGAACAATATTAAAACTTAAAGTATGTCTGGAATGAATAAAAAAGACAATTGTGGCAAGGTCTCCAAATCGTGAGGACTCAAGAAAGTTGTGCTGGGCTGACGAAATCTTTGATAACCGCAAGGTGGATGTGGAGTGCCGTAACCTATATTACGAAACAATATTGACATAAAAAATGCATGCGGTCAGTACTCATAATGTATTGAGCATGAGGACAGATGCACGAATCATAATATAATATATGATAAGTCTGAAAACATGATAATTCATGACCAAGTAAAATATGACATAAGTTGATATGTGAGTTCATAAAACATAGTACAAACTCAATGCAATATTCTGATTATCATATAATACGTAAATCATGTTCTTTTCTTGAAATCATAAAATGTTGTGGGAGATACTGTTAATTGGCAAAAACAGTACAATGCTCCTACATTGAATAGAGAGTCTAATAGTTCCCAAGGTAAGGACCATAATCCTGAGCTTATGTGGATCCACTAACTAGCGTCTATCTGAGACAAGTCCTACAGGGCAGGTAGTTATGGGAAAAAGGGATTTCAACTAAAGAACTCCACCTCTGGTAATAGGTTAATTCTCTTGCTCTTGGCGATTGGTGATAGCATACAGATGGTTTGCACCTCTGTCTGTCCCTGAAGTAGCTCCTCTCGGAGTAGGTCTATCTACTGGAGACGCTTAAGAAGATAGGGATCTATTGCTCCCATTACCATTAACGTTTCTATTCTTAGGGCACTCTCTCATGAAGTGACCAATCTGCCCGCACTTGAAGCAACCCTTGGAGCCATCACGACACGCTCCTGGGTGGTTTTTACAACATTTAGCACTGTCAAATTAGTCCTTTATGCCACACTACCCTGAGATTGAGTAGGTCTTGCTCTAAAATTCTAGGATTTCTGGCTCCTGAAATCACCTCTATTCTTTGGTGCAGGTGCACTAGATGACGATGGGGCAGGACCAGTTAGCTTTTGCTGAAAAGATGACTGGTTCACATTTTCGGTCTTCTATTTTACGGACTCATGACCTGTAGTATTGGCCCTGTTATTACGAAATTCTTCCCTATCATTCAACTTCTCCTTCTCAGCCTACTGCACATCAATCATAAGTCTTTCTATGATCATGTCCCCTATTAACAAAGCAGCCTTACCCTCATTGCTCGACAAGCGGGATAACCCAAACACAAATAGACTCATCATGCTTCTCATATCAGCCACCATCTCTAGAGCATAACGGGACAATTGAGTGAACTTGAGGTTGTAGTCATGCACACTCATAGCCTCCTATTTAAGAGTGAGAAATTCTCTTACATTTGCCTCTCTCATCTCACAGGGAAAGAAACGACCCATGAATGCACTTTCAAACACATCCCATCTCACATCTGATGCCCCTTTCAGCCGTGCACTTCTTCCATTAGTCGTACCAAATCCTAGTTACGCTGCCTCGAAATAAGGTGCCTCTTGCTCATGATGTACTAAAAACTCCTCTGATCAGTGTAGATCTCACAACTAACTCTATGCATATAGTGCCTCTAGATTTGAATTGCAAACTCTACCACCACCAACTTCAAGTAATGGGTGGGGTTGTTGCCCTCATGAACCCTAAGCTACCTCGATGCAAAAGCAATAATCCAGACATGTTGCATTAATACACAGAACAAACTAACGCCGGATGCGTCACAATAGACCATGAATCCCTCGTCCTCAATTAGAAGAGTCAATATAGGGGCAGTAGTCAGAAACTCCTTGAGCTTCCGAAAGCTCAACTCACACTCCTCAGACCACTCAAAAGGCACATCAAGGAAATTTAACTGGGTCAAAGGGTGCTTCTGAATGATTAAGATCATGCTTTGGCCTAATTTGTTTTCATTAAAATTAAGAAATCTAAATCTGTATGTACAACTGAATGATTAAGATCTTAAGACCGTTTGTTATATATATATATTTGTATAAATATTATGATTCAAAAAATACTAGTCAGGAAAATATATCATTATTTGATAAACCTTAACATATTTAAATTATAAATACATATTTCAAGTTTGATAAAAATCTAATGGAGTTACGTGGGCTACGTATTAATAATAAAAAATAATTGTTAGAAAAAAAGGTAGTCATCTTTTTTTTATTTCAACAACAGATATTTATGAAGTTGTTTTGCACTTTAATCAAATATAAATTTTACAATAAATTTTATCGATTCTTAATAAACAAGTAGCAAGAACAAAAATTAAAAGTTTACAGAAAATAATTTGGATAATTAATAAAGTTGGAGAATGAGAGAGACTTCAATATGGAGCACAATTTTTTTCTGAAAAATAAAAGTTCCTTTAAAATGGTCTTAATGGGAATAAGACTCTATGAAGAATCTGATTCATTCAGACCCATTAAGAGTTTTTTCAGTAAAAAAAATGAACGCACTTGATGGACTAATTTTTGAACCATTCAGATTAAGACTTCTATTAAGTGCAAAGAAATTAAGACTTAGTTACTATGTATGGGCGTGACACCCGGGCAGACCTTATATTGTTAGATATGCTTGATTTCGATGTTATTTTGAGAATTGACTATACATCCCCCTATTGCACGGTTTTAGATTGTTTCTCTAAGATTGTTACCTTAACCATGCTTGGTATTCCACCGGTGGTGTGGCAAGGCTCCATTTGTAGCACACCAGTTTGATTTATCTCTGTTGTTCAGGTTCGGAGGCTAGTGGCTAGCAGGTGTTTGTCTTATTTGGCCTATGTGCGTGATGTGAGTAGGGAGGTCCCTTCACTAGAGTCCATCCAACCGTTTGTGATTTATAGATGTATTTCCTACTGACCTACCTAGCCTACCCCTCCCCCTAAGAGTGTGACATTAACTTTTCCATCGATCTTGAGCCGAGTACTCAGCCTATTTCTATTTTTCCATATCAGATAGCCCATGTAGATCTCAGGGAGCTCAGCATTAAAATTTAGGACCTCTTGGGTAAGGGCTTTATCAGGCCTAGTGTGTCGCCTTGGGGCGCTTATTTTCTATTTGAGTAGAAGTAAGATTGTATGATGTGTATAGATTATAGGCATTTGAATAAGGTGACAGTGAACAATTGTTACCCCATTCCTAGGATTGATGATCTATTCGATCAGCTTAAGGGTGCCATATTGTTTTCGACGATTTATTTGAGATTTGGTACTATCAGTTGAAGATTAGGGGAACAGACATCCCTAAGACCATATTTAGGACTTAATATGGCCATTATGAGTTTGTAGTAATGTCTTTTGGGTTGACTTATACCCCTGCCGCATTCATGGACTTGATTACACTTGTGTTTAGACCGTATCTCGATCTGTTCGTCATCGAGTTCATAGATGATATTCTGGTATACTCGCGGAGCGGGAGTGATCATAAGTAGCATTTTAAGATTGTGCTCCAAACTTTAATAGAGCAGTGACTTTATGCCAAGTTCTCAAAGTGTGATTTTGTCTTGACTCTTCCATCAGAAGCATTCTGGGGGCACGTGGTGTTACTAGATATTGTGTTCTTTCTCGGGATTAGAGTACTTTTGGCTTGGAGCCTTTTATGATATCATTTAGGGTGGACGTCGATTCATAATGGCCTGGAGCCTACTTGAGATCTTCTTCGGATTCGATACACCCCCGAACACTCTTGCTAGCAGGCGGTTGACGCCCTTGGGAGTGGGCAAGCGGGCAGGGCGATAAAGATATCTGAGATCATCTATGAAGTTGAGACCCCCCGAGGTACTTTTGCTAGATGGGTTGTATACACCCCTAGGAGTGGATTGTATGGTTGGCTGGCTGTGGTTGATAGTCACTCTTTCTAGCTGGGGTGGGAGTTGATTGTCACTCCTGCTTGTTGGGCTTGGAGTTGACTCGGTCTTGGATCAGATCTGGATGTCTTGTAGACTTAGCTATTATGTGTACCTATCGGGCTTATGGGGTCCATTTAGGTTTTATTTAAACTCGTGCACGAGTGTACCTTCTAGGCTTATGGGGGTCTAGTTAGGTTTAGTTAAGTTGTACTTAGATTTACTTCGGTTATGCTCGTGTGCCTTATTTTCATATCCTCTTTGGCCTCTGTTTGTATCTAGATTCTATCCGATCAAATTATCTTTACCATTCTTGCTCGGTTGGCCTATGATTCCTACTGAGTACCTTGTTTTCGTGATGCAGGTCCTAGTACCAGCTACTAACGGTGATCATTCATGATGTCTTTTGCAACTTGTGGATATTGAAGACGAGGGTGAGCACTTCGCATTCTAGATAGGCCTATCTCCTCTTGTATTTATGTTAGCCTGTCTTTTGCCTTTGAGACGGCTTGTTGTTTTCCACTTTTGGGACATGTATTTATCTTGTTAGACATCTTTGTACTCGTGACTTCCAGGTTGTAGGAGGTTCCCTTGTATATAGTTTTTGGTTTGCTTTCCGTTTTTGTCTTTTCTTATTGTTAGCATTATTTTCTCTTTTTTTCTACCCTTGTACTCACTACTTCTTGTACTTGGTATAGGTTGGCTTACCTACTGGTGGGTTTTTGTAGGTGTCATCATGACTTGGGAAATCGGGTCGTGACATCAATCCTAGGCATGGGGTAACAATTTTTCACTGTACCTTATTCAGTTACCTTTATGTCACGACCCAGACCGTCGTGAATGGCACCCACACTAACCCTCCGGTGGGAGAATCATTACTACAACCCAAACTAACAAATTTTATGAAAACTAAGGCATTTAAAGATACGGAAGCAGGCTTAAATGACAATAAAAATAGAGTCCCCATAAACTCCAAGGTTTTAACAAACAACTAACCAAACTAATGCGGAAGAACAACCCCTATAACCTGAAAGTCATTGTACCAAAACTCTACTAACGACAAGACTAAGAACAAGGGGTACAACCCCGAAACTAAACAAATAGTTTGAGTCCGAAAAGGGCGGACTTAAACAAGAAAGATCCCCGGCAGCCTCAAAGAATGGGCTAACCCTTGAATCCGGTCACGCTCAATAGTCAGCTAGCTGAGGTCTATCAATAGCAGCCTGAAGATGCCCTGTACTCAACAAAGAACAAGAAAGTGCAGTTTCAATATACAACCATCTTGTACTGGTAGGATCACACGGCTATCCCATTAAGTGGAACATACATAAGCCATTACAACATAATAATAACATGTATACACCGAATTTATACAATATCAAAAACATTCAAGAACAACAGAGCATTTCACAATTCTCAGTTATACAGTTATGTCAAGTAAATGGTCCTCTCATGGAACCCACACCCAAACTGTTAGCATATCGGAACATGGTACCCGATCGAAGGTTTATGCCAAAATGTGGCAACCGATCCCATATTTATGCTGGAACATGGCAACCGATCCAAGTTAGTGTGTCAGAACGCAACACCCGATCCATTCAATAAGACACAATCACAATGCAAGTATATTCTCAAAATCATACAATCAAGTCATGATTCATGGCATTCATCATTCATCTATCTTGTTTACAACTAGTGTGATCAATAATGTAACATTCGCATACATACACATATTATAATGAAGCAAGAACAAACATATATCACACAATAATGAAATCATAACCATCACCTACCTCGAATCCAAGCTTGAATCCCCTAAGGCACTTGAATCTTCCCTTTTCGGATTATCTCCGCTTGTTCTAGGTCTACAAACAACAATTTATATGCAAGGATCAACAATCACAAGTCTAATTATCCGGATTACAACAAACCCAATAAACCTAGACCAAACCCATGATTGCCATACCCAAATTAGGGTTTTTTCCACCATAATTTCCAAATTAAACCTTCCCCCATCGTTAGTTACCCATGAATTTACATTCTACGGATCGAAAAACGGATTCGAGGAGTGAAAACCTTACATTTAGCCTCAAGAATGGTGAAAAATGGTCAAGAACTTGCCTAGGGTCGTGTCCTAGCTCTCATAGTCAAAAAGTGCAAAATAAAATGTTTTTGGGGATTTATTTCTGACTTAAGTCGCGTCTATCCCGCTATAGCGGCCCTGCCCTGGCGGGAATAATCCCGCCACAGCGTCTTGCACGGAACTAGTAAGAAATTTAAGAATTCCAAACCCCCATTTTCACAACACACCCTTATCCCATGACACTCAGAAAATATCCGTTTACGCTAAGATCAGTTTCGGGAGTTCTACTAACCTGAATTCTATTCTGTAAAGTCGTACGGGTTCCTTAATGTCTTATCTATGTACTGATACAATAAAATTCCTCATTAAATTAGCCAAACATTACCAGATTTTCCTAGACTCATATGACTCAGATTTTGTCCAAATCTGGACTACGCTAGGAAATCCCAAGTTACTACCAAAAAGTTTTCTGACCCTAATTCTTTCCCCATTGGCTTTTCCCTAATGACGGAATCAGGTCATTACAATACATACCAATTTACCCATCACTCGTCCCTGAGTGATCAACTAGGAAAGACTGGTTGAAGTAAGGATAGAGTAGTATCTGAATCGTCAAATTACTGGGGATACTTGTCTCGCATGTCCTTCTTGGTTTTCCCAAGTAGCTTCCTCATATCGAAGGTCTTGTTTAATAACATTGAGTCTCACTTTATGATATAATCCTCGTCCCTAGCCAACCAATTGAATACTTACACATCCTCCTATACAATGCCTAAATGAAGTCATCACAATACTCGAGTGATAATTATTGTTGTATGTACACTTAGCTAACCACAAAGCTATTCCCAATAACCACCAAAGTTGATCATACACATGTATGCAACATGTTATCAAGGACATTGACACAAACATCAGGACAAATCCTTTCTCACATAACCATGATAAAATCCTAAATCAAAACTCGCCACAATTAGAGGTGAACCTGAACCAACCAACACGCGATTATAATACGCAAACAATCATAGTTCTTATCAACATCTCCATCTCACAACCTAATTTCCCATGAGTTTAAGTTATAAAAATTTTGATCTTTAGAAATCAGATACTTATCGAGGGATATGTCCAAGCATACAAACCCTCCAACAACACTATCAAAATTCTATATTTAAAAATGGTAGATTACCTCCTTAGAAGAGTAGAATCGGACCCAATGATCCCCACATTTAACCACACACAATCAATACATGACCTTGACGACTAGATGAATATTAAGATTGTCAGACAACCATAATTATACATGGTAGCTCTTCTATGAACTCTCATAAGCAAGGTGGTACATGTAGAACCACTGAAATACTTTAACAACACAAAGACAACGCCAAATATGTCATTTAAAATAACCAAGTCATCCCAATCATCTCACTCAACCAAGAGAACATCGCAGGATCGCTACAGCTGATCCACCACTAGGGATCCACCCACAAAAGTGAAAACACACGTGAGCACAGCTAGCGACTCATACTAACAACCATGTACAAAATGAAATAGATGATCACATAAGAATTTTACAGACTAACACCAAAGGTTTTCTTTTAAATAGTCGATACCAGTCATTTCTATTGAGTTGACTCTACATACTCTTCACATCATTCCATGGAAGTCCACACTCTAAATACTAACAACCATCATGAACACTCCGACCATTTACCTTACTATAAACCAACACTTTTAAATGAAAACCTTTCTTAGGTACTTAACAATCAACAATAATAAACTTACGACTCCACCCAGGTGTAAGTCCTTTCAAATACTCAATACCGGATACAATTGATCATTTCTCACCTTGCCAATGCATACCTTGAAGATTTTATGAATTCATGGATCTTCGTTTATCATTGATCGACTCTCCATCGATCTTACAATACCTTTCGCTAAAAATTCAATCGTACTCATTACTAAACTCAAAATAGAGACAAAGCACTTATCATCACACTCGAGCTAATGTCTGTCCACTCCTTCCTCAAGTCCTTTTGAATAGTTTTTAACCAATCTAAAAGACTTGTGACACTATTATCATAGGCATAACAAAACAAATAAAATCATGTGTCTCTGAACCCAATTATCTACCTCTCTGAAGATAAGCCTTTGTAATCAAATAAAATATTCTTACTCTTGCCTCTCTCTAAAGACTGTACTACATCCCACCATTTTTTCTTCACTGTGACTCCAGATCTTTAAATTCTATTCGAGTGGTGTCCCACCATCTCTTAAAACTTTCTATGCAACCACGTTACTCACCAAATATTAGGAAACCACAACCTTAGATACTCGTAAGTCATAATTACTACACCAAATTCGCTTAACCACAATCTTATTATATAGTTGCATCCCATCACAAACTTTTATTACCATTATGCCTTGTCAGCCCTGACTATCACTATGAAGTCAACCTTTTCATCAACACGATGCCTCAAACTCAGGCATACTCATCAATTTCAAAGGACAATCCCCATTTTTATACGCACTTTGTTACTAACATCTTCAATTGCCTCCACCCAAGTATACTCAATGGGAATTTCTTTATCCATAAGCTTGTCATTCCGGTATTAATCCACTCCCTTATGGCTTAAGATAAAATCACCAGTCCTCATACTACCCTCCCTCTTCTTAAAAAACAAGACAGGAGCACCCCACGGGAAAGCACTAGGACGGGTGAAACCTTATCAAGACGCTCTTGGATTTGAGTCTTAAGCTCTCTTAATTTTTCTAGAGCCATACAATATGAAGGGATGGAAATGGGGAGAGTTCCAGTTTCCAAGTCAATACAGATATCTATATCTCTATCCGAAGGCATACCACACAAATCCGTAGGAAACACTTCCTTAAAATCAGACACCAGAGGAACAGACTCAATAGAGGGAGACTCAACCTCCACATCCCGAATATAATCCAAATAAGGCAAATAACCCTACCCTACCAGTTTCCTTGCCCGAATGGAGGATATGATCTTAGCTAGCTTACGTTTGTACACCCCTTCCCACTCTAATATTTCCTTACCGGGGATCTCTAGAGTTACCAACTTAGTAATACAATTAAGCCTGGTATAATAGGGGCACAACCAAGTCATGCCTAAGATTATATCAAGTCACTGATGTCCAACATAACCAAATCAACCTAAATCTGAAAATCCATAACCACAACAGGACAACACGATACACATGGGTGACTATGACTGACTCTTCAATTGGGGTAGAAACATGAATGGGGGCATAAAGTATATCACAAACCACATCAAATCCAAAGGCAATTGAATTGACACATAAGAATAAGTAGAACCCGGATCAAACAAAACAATAGCCATTCGTGCATAGACAAGAGTAGCACTTGTGACCACTACATCACACCCTCAAACTCGGTCTTTCCTAGAAAAGCATAAAATTGAGCCCTGTCATCTTGACGGGCAACCTCCTTGCCTGGCTGCACTGCTCCTCTACCTGCATTACCATTTTCTCGGCCTCCACAGCCTTGTTGATTTCCTCCTCATATGCCCAGGTTCACCACAATTGTAACCGACTTAAATAACTTAACCAAGTAAACATTGTTGCTATTGGAGCAGTCGTATCCTGACCCTTCTTGGTATACAATCAGTCCATGAAATCATAGTATATCTTCTAACCTCAATTGACATAACTTAATTTCATCATTCGCTAAACAACCCATATATGTTATGACAATAATACTAAATGCATTTCCCAAAGTAATGGTGTTCATTATCTAGTCGTCCCTTACCAAAACTTCTTGAATGTTGTTGCCAATAACTTTAATCTGCAAATCTTACCTTAATCCCTTCACAAGCGACGATATTAGCTATCGAGCCCCACAAAACTCTGAATTTCAGTCACTGAACTAGGTCGGACCCAATTCTTGGCTACTTCAATCTTTTGGGGATCTACCATTACCCCTTTTGTTTCCCAAGAACACCCAGAATAATACGAAGATGGTCGGCATGCTCTTCCTCACTTTTCAAATAAACCAAAATGTCATCAATAATTACTATTACAAACGAATCACAAAATGGTTTGAACACATCATTCATCAAACTCATGAAAGATGCAGGCGCATTTGTCAACCCAAACGACATAACTAGAAACTCATAGTATCCATATCGGGTCCTAAATATCATTTTTGGTATATCCTCAGGCAAAATCTTCAACTGATGATAGCCAGACCTTAGATCCATCTTAGTGGAAACTGATGCACCCTGCAACTAGTTAAAATAGCATCTATCCGATAATTGTTCCGAAGGGTGACCCTACTCAACTATCAGTAGTCTATACACATCCTTTCTCGCTATTGATGGTTTTACCACTTTGTTGCTCTAGTTCGGACCATTGAGTGAAGGAGGAAAGATACCAATTTGTATCACCACATACCAATTGGATTCAAGTCATAGCACGAAAGAGTAAAAAAAAGTGAGTTTTTCCTAAAGTCCTATAGCCTCTCAAAGAATAGTACGGATGTCTTTGTATTGTTCTGTAAGACTCTACTAGACTCATTTTTGTACAATGAGATCAACGAACTTAGGGATTTGATACAAACTTTGTCATGACCCAGACCGTCGTGATTGACACCCACACTAACCCTCCGGTGGGAGAACCATTACTACAACCCAAACTAACAAATTTTATGAAACCTAAGGTATTTAAAGATACGGAAGCAGGTTTAAATGACAATAAAAATGGAGTCCCCATAAACTCCAAGGTTTTAACAAACAACTAACCAAACAAATGCGGAAGAACAACCCCTAGAGCCTGAAAGTCATTGTACAAAAACTCTACTAACGATAAGTCTAAGAACAAGGGGTACAACCCCGAATCTAAACAAACACCTTAAACAAATAGTCTGAGTCCGAAAGGTGTGGCCTTAAACAAGAAAGATCCCTGGCAACCTGAAAGAACTGGCTCATCCTTGAATCTAGTCACGCTCAATAGTCACCTAGCTAAGGTCTATAAATTGCCGCCTGAAGATGCCTTGTACTCAATAAAGAACAAACAAGTGAAGTATCAGTACACAACCATCGTAAATTGGTAGGATCAAGCGGCTATCCCACTAAGTGCAACATACATAAGCCATTACAACATAATAATAACATGCATACACCTAATATATACACTATCAACAATATTCAAGAACAACAGAGCATTTCACAATTCTCAATTATACAATTATGTCAAGTAAATGGTCCTCTCATGAAACCCAAACCCAAAGTATTAGCATACTAGAACGTGGTACCTGATCCCAGGTTTATACCAGAACGTGGAAACTGATCATATATTTATGGTGGAACGTGGCAACCGTTCCAAGTTAGTGTGTCGGAATGCAACACCCGATCCATTTAACAAGCCACAATAACAATGCAAGTATATTTTCAAAATCATACAATCAAGTCACGATTCATGGCATTTATCATTCAGCTATCTCGTTTAAACCTAGTGTGATCAATAATGCAACATTCGCGTACATACACGTATTATAATGAAGCAAAAACAAACATATATCACACAATCATGAAATCACAAGCATCACCTACCTCGAATCCAAGCTTGAATCTCCTAAGGCACTTGAATCTTCACTTTTCAGATTCTCTCCGCTTGTTCTAGGTCTACAAACAACAATTTATACGCAAGGATCAACAATTGAAGGTCTAATTATCTGAATTATAACAAACCCAATAACCCTAGACCAAACCCTTGATCCCCATACCTAGATTAGGGCTTTTTCCACCATAATTTCTAGATCAAACCTTTCCCCATCGATAATTACCCATGAATTTACATTCTATGGATTGAAAAATGGATTCAGGGAGTGAAAACTTTACCTTGAGCCTCAAGAATGGTGAAAAACGGTCAAGAACTTGCCTAGGGTCGTCTCCTAGCCTCAAAGTCGAAAAGTGCAGAATAAAACATTTTGGGGGTTTTATTTCTGACATAAGAGTCGCGTCTGTCCAGCTATGGCGGCCCCAACGCGCCATAGTGGCCCCGCCCTTGCGGCAATAATCCCGCCACAGCGGCATGCACAGAACCACTGAGCAATTTAAGAATTCCAAATCCCCATTTTCACAACACACCCTCATCCCATGACACTCAGAAAATACCCGTTCACGCTAAGATCAGTTTTGGGAGTTCTACTCACCCGAATTCAATTTCGTAAAGTCGTATGGGTTCCTTAATGTCTTATCTATCTACTCATACAATTGCATTCGTCAGTAAATCACCCAAACATTATCATAATTCCATAGACTCACATGACTCCAATTTCATCCAAATCTAGACTGGTCAAGGAAATCCCAAGTTACTACCAAAAAGTTTTCTGACCTAAATTATTTCCCCATTGGCTTTTCCCTAACGATGAAATCAGGTCGGTACACTATAATCAATACATATGTGCATTAAACCAACTTATGTCTTGATAAACAGAATATAAGCTCCCCAAGGTGATACACTAGGCCTAATCAATCCCTTACCTTAGAGATCCTGAAGCTGCACACTTAGCTCATTGAGCTCTGAAGGAGCCATCTAGTATGGCATGATAGAAATAGGTCGAATAGTTGGCTCAAGCTAAATAGGGAAATCAATGTCATGCTCTAGAGGTAGGCAAGGTAGGTCGGTAGGAAACACACTACAAACTCGCAAGCCACTTTGACGAATTCTACATGAGGGACCTCCAAACTCACATCTCACACATAAGCCAAAAAGACAAACACCCGCTAGCCACTAGACTCCGATCCTGAAGAAAATATATAATCCCAACCAACATGCTACCAATAGAGACCTTCCATACCTCAGGGAGAACACCGGGCATGACCAAGGTAATGGTCTTTGAAAAATAGTCTAAAAGTTAACGATAGGGGGATAATAGTCCATGCTAGAATCACATCAAAATCAAGAATATCTAACAATAAAAGGTCATTCTGGGTGTCACACCGCGAGATAGTAACTAAGCAGGATCCAAGCACCTGATCTACTACTAAAGACTGACCCACGAGGGTTGACACACGCAATGGTGCTGCCATAGGCTTATAACTCATACCCAAATGAGAAGCATAATACAGAAACACATCAGAATAGGTAGAGCCTGGTCAAATAAAGTTGAAGCAGACTGATGGCAAAAGAGAATCGTACCTGTGATCACATTATTCGATGCCTCATCCTTTGACGCTGGAGCTTTATAGAAATGTCATTGTCCCCATTCGCTTTGGAAATTTGTCCCACCACCTGACATATCTCCTCGAGGACCAGCATGAATACCCTGTTGTCCAATGTGACGGTCCTGACCCTGACCTCGACCTCTAGCTGGAGGTGTTGCTGGTAGAGCTGCCTGTGGAGCTGGAGCAATCTATCTTGGCAAAGTTCAATCTCTGGCCTAGTAACCTAACACACCACATTCAAAACAACCCGAAGATTATCTTTTCCTAGAATAACGGCCTCCACAGCCGAAGTACTAGCCTAGGACCATGTCTTTGACTAGAGCCAACCTCACTTCTGCTATACCAATCACACTCTGAACTCTGCAATAAGGCCTGAGCATGTTGATTATGCTGAATCTACTAAAACCTCTATGGAGCCCTATCATGTGCATCTCAAGGCCTATAATGGGGCCTATTTAATCTATCATCATATCTGGCTCTCTTGTCTATGCCTTCTTAGGCCTCATGCCGGAGCTTCTCAATAGTGCATGCATGATCAACAATATCTTGGAAGGAGCAACCTACTGAGACCATAGATTGAGCCTCAGTCTGTAGATGCAATCTTAACCCAAAAGCAAAGCATTGAAACCTCTCCTCCTTAGTAGGTAAAATCATGGTAGCATAGCAGGAGAGGTCGTGAAATCTCGCCTTTTACACAAACAATGTCATAGAATCTTACACCAACCTAGAGAACTGATCCATAAGGTGATCTCTAACACTGCAAGATATGACTGTGGCCAAGAAAGCCTTATAAAACAAGGTCTAGGTAATCGGAGGAGACCCAACTAGTCTCGTGTCAATAATTGTATGCCACTACTTTTTGGTTGGCCCACCAATATGATATGTAATGAAGTCGACTAATCTCAACTCCAAAAGACCATGCTATGAAGCCACTCACGGCAAGCATTAAGAAACTCTTGGGCATATTCAGCCACAACCCTAGCAAACCTCAAAGGTGATAGCCTCTATAACACTTCGAGCATCTTCTATTCCTCCAGTGGCATAGCTTAAGCTGCAATCATGGGCTAGGCACCCCAATGTGGTACGTGGGCTTGAGGTGCCACTACTGCAGTCTGATCGTCCTGACCTAGTGTTGGTGCAGGTGCCAGTACTGGTGCATGTGCTGGTGGTGGTAGTGGTAGAGCAACTGAGCCTGCTATATACCCCCAAGCATTGTCAAAAGCTAAGCAATAGTTGCACGAAGTTCTGACATCATAGCTGGTTTGGGTGATGGCTCAGCTGGTCTCGGCCACATCAATTGTTGTGGAACATAAGTTGCTAGAGGATTCCCTACTGGCCCCACACCCTTCTCTCTCTCGAGGTGGTGTTGCACCCCTACCTGGAAAATGAGGTGGACCCCTACCCTGATCCAGCTCGCGGCACATATGAACCATCCTTTGAAAATAGTGGAACAAGTGAGATTTCAAGAAACCAATAACACACAGGCTTCACAAAAGCAATACAAAAGAGAGGAATTCCTAAAGACACCTTGTAGCTTCCAAAAAATTGGAAACGAACGTCTATGTACCGATTTGTATGGCTCTACTAGGTATTTGCTCTACATAGGTGAGATCGGTATCCCTGGGGTTCTGATACCAGCTTATCACGACCCGATCCCTCGAATCATAATGACACCTACTATAACCCAGAGCCAACTCGTACCCAGAACGGCAAGTAAAGAGTACAAGGGTAGAACTAACAAAGAATAATACTAACTATACGAATAAACAAAAATAGAAAGCCAACCAAGACTACATACAATAGATGCCCTCTCAGAACCTTATAGTCATGAGTACAGAGTTTTCTAGTACGATAAATACAAGTCTCACAAGTGGACCACAACAAGCCATCTCAAAGATAAAAGACAAGCTAACATATATATAGAAAGATACATGTTGATCCTGGATGCCAAGTGCTCACCCTTAGCTCCGGTATCTACAAGATACAAAAGATGTCCCAAACGATCACCATTGGTAGTTGGTACTAGGACCTGCATCACAAAAAAAGATCCAAAGTGTAGCATAAGTACCAAAAAAAAACTCATTAGGAATCACAAGCCGACTGACCAACAAAGGTAAAAACAATTAGAAAAGATAGAATCTAGACACAGAAAAAGGACAAAGCAGGAAAGAAAGAAGACACATGAAAATACCGAAAGTAAATCTAAGAACAACTAAAATAAACCTACTGGAACAACATAAGCCTAGAAGGTACACGGTACACTCGTGCGCAAGTTCAAATAAAACCCAAAAAGACCCATATAAGCTTGACATGCACACATAATAGCTAAGTCAATAATAAAGAAGAGTAACCTAGATCTAAATTAAAGGACATTAATCAAGAACCATTCAACTCCCAGCAAAGCTAGCAAGAGTTACAAACAACTCAGGCTGCCCAACCATACAGTCCAAGCCTAGAGGCGTAAGCTATCCAGCTAGCAAGAGTGTCACGTGGCCGTGTCAACTCCGTAGAGGATCTCAGGTATCAAGGAAGCCCAACTAGCCAGTTGTAACATATTAAAAGTTCTTTGAATCCTCTTTCCACCACCGCTGAGTTTGCTAAATTCCGAGCTCTGATGAAGGAGTTATGCCCGTTTGAGTGCAATCTCTCTTGTTAAGGCTTTTGATAAAGTGCTTAAGGTGCTTCACTTAATCTTTATATTTGTTTCCTTAGTAATTTTTAAAACAAAGTATTTCCAAAAAATAGCATACCCTTTAGTATTTTAAACATACGAGTTACATTAAGAGTTTTGGAAATCAACATATTATTTTTAAGTTTTTCAAAAAAGAATTAGCGAGGAAGGAGGACTGATTTCGAATTCTTAATGTTCCTCTCTAATCTTTCTAAGTTACAACACCTAAATAAGAATAAGAATATATACACATGGACGTATAGTCAAGTGAATTGACAAAAGGAAATATAGACACCAAGTACCCTCTATATTGAATGAGTGGAATATCAACATAATGGAGTAGCAAAAATACGTCAAATGCAATCCCAATGCCTTTCACAGAAGGTCTTTCTAGAAATAGAATAGTAAAACAACCTATGACGAATTAGGATTCTAAAATTCATGCTCAAAGGAAGTAACGCTTAACCTTAACATACCTCTATTCTGGGTCTTGCGGTATTAATATGGATTGTATCTGTTCCTTAGAGTTTGTAATCCACAAGAAATTTTGTCACACAACCATTAGAGATAGGATTTTAACAGGTCTGGGTAACAGTAGCTATTTAGATATTACTAGTAGAGTGATTAGCTTGCCAGACTCTTTTTAAATGTATTCTTCATTACATTTTCTTCTCCAAATTATAACCCCAAACTAATTAAATAACATACATTTTTGCAGCAGCTATTAACAAGTGGAGGCATACGTAATAGTCAACAAAAACCAAATAGAGTATTCTTGCACAACAATAAAAACTCAGCATATCATCACACCCCTCTTTTCAAACCCTAAAGTAACCACATGAAAATACCAACCATGAGTCTTCAAAGAATTAAAGCCAGAAAAAATATAATACAGTCCTATAATTTTTCAATAAAGCCATAACAACTCAAACTGATCACCATCCACATAGTGCGTCCAATAATTACATTTGGAATCATGTCTTTCTCTTCATAAGAAATAAGAGGTTAAAAGTGCAGAACCATAACTTAAACTTGATGGAGCTTATATTATTTTAGCATTTATTCTCAATAACAAACAATCACCTCAAACACAAGACGTTGAACCAAGAAGAAACCATTTGAAAATCGCAATGCAATAATAGAACTTATGTTACACTAATTTATCTTACAATTAAATACCCATATATACTTCTTCTTCTCTTCCAGACTCATATCAGCAAAAACCACACACAAACAAATTATTTCCAAAAATTACAGCAACAATACATCAGAAAATACTTCAAAACAGTCCATCACATAACTATCCAAATAAGATTTTCGAGCCGTCTATTCATGTTCTTGCTAATATAGCATAGCTATAACTTGGAATCACTCAATAAAATGAATGGTTAGAATTATTATGTCCAAACAGCAGCAACACTACATAAAAATGAGACTCCTTCAACATGAAAAATCCTTCAAATCACAACCAATGAGGAGGAAAGAAATAACACAATCTCTATGAACATTCAGAGAGGATTTATGACCGTTTGTTTCTGATTTGGTCGAAAATAATGAGATAACATGAAGGGAATCAAATCTAATAATGCTAAACCGACATAGGGGCTTTGGCCACCTTCACATGCCTACTTATGCCGTCTCACTAAAATATGAATATCTTTCAATTCAGAATTTGTATGAGCAAACGGTATAGTGCATTAGAAAGTAGACTCGTAGACCTTCGATTTGGTATATTGGTGTTCTTCTAAAGCTTTATAGATTGGGAGAAAAGCTTTGAGACATTATCCCAAATTTCAAAAAGTTTATCAAAGAAACTTACTCTAACTTTTGTTGACTTTTATCTCCCAACTTGCTTGACTTCAAAACTTAACTTTTGATCAGTGGGCCACTATATCACATTATAAAACATCATTCTTATCATACAAGACACTCTTAGTCTTACCCTGAAGGTACTGGTTAACTTAAATCTTCTGAACTGGTGGGGTGTTAGAAGAGACATTCTTTAACTCGAACTTAGCATCCTTGAGCAAAAACTTTAGTCTAATTATTTGATTTTACAATCGCTTAGAAACCTTATTATCCTATCGTGATACACCAAGTTATATCAATATCATACACTCATTTAATGCTACACGTATTATGCGAAAGAACCACGGGGTCTTACACATCGGTCTAACTTGTACAGAGCAAATACCTAGTAGAGTCCTACCTATCTTTGGGAGGATCAAGGGTGTCTTTAGAAATTTCTCTCTTTTGTATCACTTTCGTGTAACCTGTGTCATGTTGGTTTCTTGGAATCTCACTTGTCACTCTTGCTAACTGGGCTGGGAGTTGGCTAGTTGAGTTGATTATCACTCTTGCTAGTTTGGTTGGGAGTTGACTGGTTGAGTTGATTGTCACTCTTTCTAGCTAGCCTGGGAGTTGACTGGTTTTTTTATTCGGATCTAGATTACTCTTTTGTCTTGTAGACTTAGCTATTATGTGTACCTGTCGGGCTTATTGGGTCCGTTTAGGTTTATTTAAACTTGTGCATGAGTTTACCTTCTAGTCTTATGGGGTCAAGTTAGGTTTGGTTTAGTTGCACTTAGATTTAGTTTCGGTATGATTGCGTTCCTTCTTTTCTTATTCGTTTTCACCTCTGTTGGTGTTTAGATTCTATTTCTTTGGATTATTTTTACCTTTCTTGCTTGGTTGGTCTATGACACTTACTTAGTACCTTGCTTTGGTACTTATGCAACAATTTGTGATTCAGGTCCTAGTACCAGCTGCGAGCGGTGATCGTTTGTGCCATTTTTTGCAGCTTCGGGATATCAGAGACAAGGGTGAGCACTTGGCATCCTAGATCAGCATGCCTCCTTCTGTATATGTTAGATTGTATTTTGCCTTAGTGACGGCTTATTGTGGTCCACTTTTGGGACTTGTATTTACTCTTGTTAGACAACTTTGTACTCGTGACTTCAAGCATCTGGGAGGGTATCTATTTTATACAGTTTTGGGTTTACTTTTTGTTTCTGTCTTTTCTTATTATTAACATTCTTTGTTATTTTAGTTCTACCCTTGTACATATAAATGAATGTAAGTAGTTCATGTATTGATTAAATGGACAATCCCCTAATTCAATGGAGTCATAACAAATTAATTATATTTCGAAGAGCCCAACAAACATGAAAGATAAAGAATCGAGGAGAAAAGGTTGAAAGAACAACGATCCATAGTAAGTTTTTTATCAGAGGACCAAAGGAACATGACTTTTCTTTTCAAGTTCAATCGAAGATTATATATTAGTATTCATTGAATTATATTTGTAATTAAAAGGTTACTCAGATTTTTTGAAGTTACAAGATACTTTCTACGCATATTAGTAGAGTAGTAGAAAAGACTTTCCATTATGATTATTTACTTTTAAAAAAAATTAAAAGGTATATTATTATTATTATTATTATTATTATTATTATTATTATTATTATTATTATTATTATATGATCAACAATGATTTAATATCTTCCCACTTTTAATATTTAGTATATTTATGATTATTATTTAATATTTTATTACTTAGATATTTTATAATATTTTTATTTAATATAGGGGTCAAATGATAATCCAACTTTGTACTTTGGAGCTTCCACTTTTATTAATACTAGTTCTTCGACTCGTGCATTGCACGTGGTTGTCGTTTCAGGATATACATGCTATGGGAAAATAGTATTGATATTATTTGAACATAATTTTGTATAGTTAACTTTACACGAAATAATATAGTAGATTCTTCTATGAATGTGGATAGTTGTATCTTCAGTTATTCAGCCGACCTTATGAAGACGGTCAATCAAAGTGTTATTATATAAATGCAATAATTGTTTATTTATTTCAATTTCATGAAATTTAAATATGTAAATAATCATATCTCACTAAGACTTTCTAATAGAGAATATTCGTTGTGTATTTTCCTTTTCGTCTAACCAAAACCTTCATTGTCAATTATTGTTTTCCCTCTTGAAAGTGCAACATAAAGTTGACCATATTTTAAAAGAATGTGTAACTTATGCTGGCAGCAGCTGTTTAGATTTGATGAGGATATTTGAATAGCTTTAATAAGGCATAATTGGAGTGTTTCAAACTAGTGAGCGAACAATGCTAATAACATGTTAGAAGAGTGAAACATTAGATTCGATTCAACTATAATGATAGTCGTAAAGTAATGAGGTTAATATTATTTAGTTCAAATTAAGTGAACGGAGAAATATTATCTAGATAGATTCCATTGCGTAAAATATTAGAATACCTTAGGTAGTAGCAAGAGAATTTAGTAAAATGAGTTTATAGCATACTGTGTTCAAAACAAAGAGTATCGATATTAATAATATGAAGAATAGTACAAAATTAAAGATACACACAATTAAAAGGAGTAACAATCAGGGACGAAATATTGGTTCAACAGAACAACGACAATAACACATTAAGACTCTCGACACAGAGACACATTCATTAGTGGATGGCTTAATATGTTGCAAAATTTTTAGTGATGTAGCACCTTTTGCCACCAATGTCATACATCTAACTTAATATTAAATATGGGTTCGAAATCAAGTATATATTGAAATTTTAGATATTTTTTGCACATATATCTATGCCCCAACTACGTGTGAAAATTTCGAGTTTCACTTGAACTCATACCTTCTTAAGTACTCCATTGATGATAGGGGTCTTCAATTTAAATTAAGTTTACAAACACAAAGACACAATAGAAAACTTTTTGCTTCACCACACAAGCACAATTTCAATAAATGTTCACTTCATCCACATGTGAAATGAGATAATTTAAAGCATCCATATGATGTGCAATATATTTAATATATAGATGGTTGTTTGGGGAAGAGTGATAGAGAATGTGATTGATTTTCAAGTAGAAGGTTCATGAGTCTAAACCAAGTCAATGAAGATATGTTGGCAAAGAATCTATTTTGATGAATTCGGTAGCTCAGGGAAAATTGCATCAACATGGCGATGATACATTGGATCAGCAAGCCAAATTCTAGCAATCTAATGATGAGACGATGTACACCTGTGAAATTCTTCAATAATATCCAGATGGTTGGTTTAGCTTTGCCCAGATCAATGATGGTATCTAATGGAACATCTTCATTATCAGCACCAAGCCTCATTTGATCAAACTTCTTCATCTGGACATTTTTTAGGTAATGCAGGGTTTCCCATAGAACTCCTTCGTGGATGCAGCAAATCCAACTCATGAGGTGAAAGGGATAACAAAGTCACGTTGTGTGGGCATAGGGACCACCTTCATGTACTCTTGGTACATTCTTTCTCTTCTTAGGACTGAATCTGATATAGAGAGCGTGTAAGAACAATGATACGAATAAAAAACATTGAGTAAAGTTACAACATAACCTTGCACTTTAGTCACTCATGTGGCAATAAGTTTGAAGAAACAATATCCATATTAACAAAACCAAAAAGTAATGCATTTGAGAATCAATATTATCATAAAAGAGGCCTCTCAAACTTGCGTTTTGACATCAGAAAGGAGTTGTTTTAATAAGTAAATGAAGAGAGATTTGTGCACGATAATTTCCCTTGGGATATCCAGCTTCTATTAAATGAAAGCTACATCTATCTAGAAATTGTCCGTCAATTGGTACATAACCAAAGGAAGCAACATAGATATACGTCTTTTCTTTCAAATTCGACAAGGTGAAAAAATTGAAAGGTTTTCTTGATTCAAAGTATCCTTATTGTCTCCTGATCTATTTATTGGAGAAGAAAAAGGAAAGCTATACAAGCATGTTACCATTTGTCCAGATTTACATTTGCATTTTCTGAAAATCTCCTAATTCTAAAATCATCTTTAATTTGTTACCATTTCTATGGGTGACAAAAACTTGTTTGAATGAAGATAAATTTTTCATCATTTTCAGCCCGATACAAAGTTAATGCTCCATTGTTCTTAAACTCATAAAGATGCAAAATCAGGATCTATTATAACTCACACAAATGCAAAACTAGGATCTGTTAAAACTCATACAAATACAAAATAACGAATGAACTTCATTTTAATATGGGAAATCAAACTGTTAAAATGCTTTTTTGCATATCATAACCATATAAAATAACATTTTTTAGGACGAAAAATCAAATTTTTCACAAGGTATATTTCAAATCAATTCTATTAGGATGCTCTTAGCTTACATTATTCAAACAAATGGAACTGCAATGCTATTAGATGATAAGTGTTAGTTAGCATATAGCATGACTGAACTTCATTACAGAATGCTATAAAAACAAAGATTATAAGACAAACTATGGAAAATATGTAAGATGGAACTAACAAATTCGTTGTACCAATTTTTACTTATGCATGAACTTCTTGCTAATGACACTTGAGCAATCAAAAGTTTGATGTGATAAATTCCTAGGACCATCTTTAATTCCAGGTTTCCATGGAGGCAAAATTATGCAAAATAATATTCTCATTTTTATACCCCAAACTTAATGAAGAGAAGATTTTTTTTTTCTTTTTATTTGGAAACAACAAAGCAACACAAGTTTGTTCCAATGAGTAGATTGAGAGAATTACTTGGAAATTATGTAAGTTGTAACACGTACCTTTGGAATCATAAGAGGAAGATGAGTCACCTGATGATACCTGGTCACCAAATGGCTCTGCTCCTTTCATAGTTGTAACTGGTACAGAAAAAGAAAAGAAAAAAAAGCATGTTAGAAGGAAACGAATTAGCAACTGGATCGAAAGCTATACAATTTCTATAGACGTCTGCTTTTGTGCATTAAAACCTAATTGTTAAGTGTAAAACCTAACACTTAAAGTTCAAATCATATAGAATATTCAACAAAATTCATGTCTTCCTATCATCCCCTCCCCAATGTAAAGAGATAGTACAAAAGCTCATGAAAGCTAAGTTCAATACAATCAGATAGGCAAATGACTGTTCAGATACAAAAGCTCATGCAATTTAAATAAACGGCTATTTTGATTTATTTTCATAAAAATCAAATGGTCAAGTTTAATATCCAACATCATCTCAAATAGAAAAAACTCTAGCAGATTCAACAAAATTCATGCCCAAATATTTTTTTTCTTCTTTAACCAAAATGGATTAGGATATATAAGAGAAAAGTAACTTACATTTAAATTTTAGTAAAGAAAGAGATGAGTCCGGAGAAAACTAAGTTTGCCTCACTCGCTGTTAAGCTTTTACCATTTATAGAGTGTCATTTGAGAACGGCGCAAAAGACAAAAACTTGTTTTAATTTGGTCAAACAAACATATGTCCCAACTAGTTAATAATTAATTAATATCTCAATATTACATAAACAAAATATAAAATAGTATTTGTTAGTTTTATAATTAAAAATAAAAGATTTCAAGATATTAATAGTCTATTTTAATAATTTATAATTGTCCTTAGTTCTCTTTGTTCATTCATAATCCTCACACACCATTATCGTCCCCCTGTAAAAATCATGGCTATTGATTTCAATAATATCATTTCTTCGTTACAAATTACTAGTCTATTAGACATTAGGTAGTGTTTGTCTTCTTTGTTAATCATTCCGATTTAAATGATAAACTTGATATATTTGAAAATGTTTATCAATTCGAAAGTTGCTTATCTACTATTCTTAAAAACTTATTGTTTTCTAAGAAGATTATCTAATATTCTATAAAAACATATAGTTTTCTTTGATAAATTAGATGAGTCTTTTAGGAGGCAGCATACACAAATTAAGATATTGAATTTTATAGTACTCAGTTATTGCATCAATTTTTACAATTAGCGCTAATCAATAAGCATCTTTGACCTCGACACGGAGGACAATGTGGTTATCAAATTTCAGATCGGTCAACAAACCGAAGGATAATATAAAGAGTATGGACAAAGAGACATTGATGATGATTACAACAAGGACTTCCCTATCACCCGTTTAAATTTCTCTATAGATTTGAACATGATGATGTTATTTTTTCCTCGCTCTTCTAACTTTTCTTTCATAAAAGCTTTAACTAATTTTATTCTTTCATGCATGACATTTTAATATTAAAAATATACCTTCTTGAACATATTTTTAAATATCCTTTAAGAATTTTATAAGATATTTCACATATATTTGGGGATGTCAAACAATGTTATTATGATTAAAAAAAATTCTAAACTTGCGTTAATATTTTCTATAGACAATGAAGTGTAACGACATGGACCGTTGTTACCCAAGGGAACCTCGTGTGAAATTACTAAATTCTTGATAATGTATTTTCAATTTAAGAATTGGATACTGTCACGACCCAAGACTACCCCTTAGATGTGACATGGTGAATAAAATTCCCAGAAATTCTAAATGAACCAGTTAACAAAGCATGACACAAAGATAAAATCATAATTGAAAGAATCAATAAAATGGAATATCATTCTCAAAGCTCAACTCAATATGATATCAAAATCATAATATAATGACATAATGACAAAATACTAATATTTGACAGCAATCCTCTACTACATAGGTGTGGCTAGGACAAGCTCTAGCACGCATCCGGAATGAATAAAAAAGACAATGGTGGCAAGGTTACCAAATCATGAGGACTCACGAAAGCTGTGCTGGGCTTATGAAATCTTTGCTAACCGCAGGGTGGATGCGGAGTGCCATAACCTATATTACGAAACAATATTGGCATAGAAATGTATGCGGTTAGTACTCATAATGTATTGAGCATGAGGAAAGATGCATGAATCATAATATTTAATATGATAAGTCTGAAAACATGATAATGCGTGACCAAGTAAAATATGACATAATTTGATATGTGAGTTCATAAAACATAGTACAAGCTCTATGCAATATTCTGATTAACATATAATACATAAATCATGTTCTTTTCTAGAAAATCATAAAATGTTGTGGGAGATACTGTTAACTGGCAAAAAACAGTACACTGCTCCTACATTGAATAGAGAGGGTAATAGTTCCCAATGTAAGGACCATAATCATAAGCTTATGTGGATCCACTAGCTAGTGTCTATTTGAGAAAAGTCCTACAGGGCACGTAGTTATGGGAAAAGAGGATTTCAACTAAAGAACTCAATCTCTAGTAATAGGTGAATTCTCCTGCTCTTGGCGACTGGTGATAGCATACAGACGGTTTGCACCTGTGTTTGTCCCTAAGTAGCCCTTCTCAGAGCAACTCTATCTACTGGAGACGCTTAAGAAGATACGGGTCTATTTCCCCTATTACCATTAACCTTCATGTTCTTAGGGCATACTCTCATGAAGTGACCAATCTGGCCGCACTTGCATCAACCATTGGAGCCATCACGACATGATCCTGTGTGGATTTTACCATATTTAGCACATGTAGGAGTCCAATTAGTCCTTTGTGCCACACTACCCTGAGATTGAGTAGGTCTTGCTTTGGAATTTTGGGATTTCTAGCTCCTTAAATTACCTCTAATCTTTGGTGCAGGTGCACTAGATGAGGATGGGGCAGGACCAACTAGCTTTTGCTGACATTTTCGGTCTTTTGTTGTCCGCACTCATAACCTGTAGTCTTGGCCCTCTTATTTCTAAACTTTTCCCTATCATTCAACTTCTCTTTCTTAGCCTACAACACATCAATCATAAGTCTTGCTATGTCCATGTCCCCTATTAACACAGCAGCCTTACCCTCTTTGCTCGAAACGCGGGATAGCCCAGACACAAATAGACTTATCATGCTTCTCATATCAGCCACCATCTCTGGGGCATAACAAGACAATTGAGTGAACTTGAGGTTTTGCACACTCATTGCCTTCTATTTAAGAGTGAGAAATTCTCTTACATTTACCTCTCTCAGCTCACAGGGAAAGAAACAGCCCATGAAGGCATTACCAAGCATATCCCAGCTCACAATTTGTGCCCCTTCAGCCCTACTCTTCTACCATTAGTCATAGCAAATCCTAGTTACACTGCCTCGAATTAAGGTTACTCTGGCTCATGATGTACTAAAAACTCCTCTGATCAGTGTAGATCTTATAACTAACTCTATACATGTAGTGCCTCAAGATTTGAAGTGCAAAATTTACCACCGCCAACTCCAAGTAATTAGTGGGGTTGTTGCCATCAATTAGCCCAAGCTACCTCAACGCAAACACAATAAACCGGACCTGTTGCATTAGTACACAACACAAACTAACGCCGGATGCGTCATAATAGACCATGAAGCCCTTGCCTTCAATTGGAAGAGTCAATATAAGGGCAGTAGTCAGAAACTTCTTGAGCTTCTGAAAGATCAACTCACACTCCTCAGACCACTCAAAAGGCACATCAAGGCAATTTAACTGGGTCAAAGGTGCTTCTGAATGATTAAGATCATGCTTTGCCCTCATTTATTTTCATTAAGATTAAGACATCTAAATCTGAATACACATCTAAATGATTAAGATCTGCATTCAGATTTAGATGTCTTAATCTTAATGAAAACAAATGATGCCAAAGCATGATCTTAATCATTCAAAAGCCTCAAGTTCACCCAATTGTCCTGTTATGCTCCTGAGATAGTGGCTGATATGAGAAGCATGATGAGTTTATTTGTGTCTAGGCTATCCCGCTTGTCGAGCAAAAAGGATAAGGCTGCTTTGTTAATAGGGGACATGGACATAGCAAGACTTATGATTGATGTGCAGTAGGCTGAGAAAGAAAAGTTAAATGATGGGGAAAAGTTTCGTTATAAGAGGGCCAAGACTACAGTCATAAGTTCGGACAACAGAAGATCAGAAATGTGAACCGGTCATCATTTCAGCAAAAGCTAACTGGTCCTGCCCTATCGTCATCTAGTGCACCTACACCAAATATTAGAGGTGATTTCAGGAGCCATAAATTCCAGAATTCCAGAGCAAGACCTGCTCAATATCAAGGTAGTGTGGCACAAAGGACTAATTGGACTCCTACATGTGCTAAATGTGGTAAAAACCACCCAGGAGCGTGTCGTGATGGCTCCGGCGGTTGCTTCAAGTACGGGCAGATTGGTAACTTCATGAGAGAGTGCCCTAAGAACAAGAAGGTTAATGGTAATGGGGAAATAGACCCCTATCTTCTTAAGCATCTCCAGTAGATAGACCTGCTCCGAGAGGAGCTACTTCAGGAGCAGACAGAGGTGCAAACCGTCTGTATGCTATCACCAATCACCAAGAGCATGAGAATTCACCTATTACTAGAGGTGGAGTTCTTTAGTTGAAATCCCCTTTTCCCATAACTACGTGCCTTATAGGACTTGTCTCAGATACATACTAGCTAGTAGATCCACATAAGCTTATCATTATGGTCCTTACCTTGGGAACTATTACACTCTCTATTCAATGTAGGAGAAGTGTACTGTTTTTGCCAGTTAACAGTATCTCCCACAACATTTTATGATTTCAAGAAAAGAACATGATTTACGTAATATATGATAATCAGAATATTGCATTGAGCTTGTACTATGTTCTATGAACTCACATATCAAATTATGTCATATTTTACTTGGTCATGCATTATCATGTTTTCAGACTTATCATAATTTATATTATTATTCATGCATCTTTCCTCATGCTCAATACATTATGAGTACTGACCGCATGCATTCCTTGTGTCAATATTGTTTCGTAATATAGGTTATGGCACTTCACATCCACCCTATGGTTAGCAAAGATTTCATTAGCCTAGCACAACTTTCGTGAGTCCTCATGATTTGGAGACCTTCCCACCATTGTCTTTTTTATTCATTCCAGACATACTTTAAGTTTTAAGATTGTTTGCTTGCTAGGGCTTGTCCTAGCCACACCTATGTAGTAGAGGATTGTTGTCAAATATTAGTATTTCGTCATTATGTCATTATATTATGATTTTGATGTCATATTGAGTTGAGCTTAGGGAATGATATTCCATTTTCTTGATTCTTTCAACTATGTTTTTATCTTAGTGTCATGCATTTGTCAACTGGTTCATTTAGAATTTATGGGAATTTTATTCACTACGTCACATCTAACGGGTAGTCTTGGGTTGTCATGACAGTATCCAATTCTTAAATTAACAACACATTATCAAGAATTTAGGAATTCCACACGAGGTGCCCTTGAGTAACAACGGTCCATGTCGTTACACTTCACTATCTATAAAAAATATTAACGCAAGTTTAGAAAAACAATTATCATAATAACATTGTTTAACATCCCCAAATATATGTGAGATATCTTATAAAATTCTCAAAGGACATTTTAAAAATATGTTCAAGAAGGTATATTTTTAATATTATAATGTTGTACATGATAGAATAATAATTAATTAAAGATTTTATGAAAGAAAAGTTAGAAGAGCGAGGAAAATATAACATTATCATGTTCAAATCTATAGATAAAATTAAAAGGGTGATAAAGAAGTCCTTGTTGTAATCATCATCAATGTCTCTTTGTCCATACTCTTTATATTATCCTTCAGTTTATTGACCAATCTGAAATTTGATAACCATATTGTCCTCCGTGTCGAGGTCAAAGATGCTTATTGATTAGTGCTAATTGTAATAATTGATGGAATAACTGAGTACTATAAATTTCAATATCTTAATTTGCGTATGTTGCCTCCTAAAAGACTCATCTGATTCAGCAAAGAAATCTATATGTTTTATAGAATAGTAGATGATCTTCTTTGAAAACAATACGTTTTTAAGAATAGTAGATGAGCAAATTTTGAATTGATAAACATTTACAAATATATCAAGTATAACATTTAAAAAGGAATGATTAACAAAGAAGACAAACACTACCTAGTGTCTAATAGACTAGTAATTTGTAAGGAACAAATGATATTATTGAAAGAAATAGCCATGATTTTGACAAGGGGATGATAATGGTGTGTGAGGATTATGAATGAAGAAAGAGAAATAAAGACAATTATAAATTATTAAAATAGACCATTAATATCTTGAAATCGTTTATTTTTAATTAGAAAACTAACAAATACTATTTTATATTTTGTATATGTAATATTGAGATATTAATTAATTATTAACTAGTTGGGACACATGTTTGTTTGACCAAATTAAAACAACAAGTTTTTGTCTTTTGCGCCGTCCTCAAATGACACACTCTATAAATGGTAAAAGCTTAACAGCGAGTGAGGCAAACTTAGTTTTCTCCGGACTCATCTCTTTCTTCAGTAAAATTCAAATGTAAGTTACTCTTCTTAAAAACCCTAATCCATTTTTGTTAAAGAAGAAGAAAATTATCTGGGCATGAATTTTGTTGAATCTGCTAGAATTTTTTCTATATGAGATGATGTTGGATATTAAACTTGACCATTAGATTTTTATGAAAATGAATCAAAATAGCCGTCTATTGAAATTGCATGAGCTTTTGTATCTGAACACTCATTTGCGTGTCTGAATTTTTTGTACTTACCTTTCATGGTACTATCTCTTTACATTAGGAAGGGATGATAGGAAGACATGAATTTTGTTTAATATTCTTTATGAATTGAACTCTAAGTGTTAGGTATTACAGTTACCAATTAGGGTTTTATGCGCAGAAGCAGACATCTATAGAAATTGTATAGCTTTCGATCCAGTTGCTAATTTGATTCATTGATTACTTATTTCCTTCTAACATGCATTTTCTTCTTTTATTTTTCTGTACAACAATGAAAGTAGCAGATCCATTTGGTGACTAGGTATCATCAAGTGTCTCATCTTCCTCTTATGATTCTGAAGGTACGTGTTATAACTCATATAATTTCCAAGTGATTCTCTCAATCTCTCAAGAATATTATTTTGCATAATTTTGCCTCCATGGAAACTTGGGAATCAAAGATGGTCCTAGTAATTTATCACATCAAACTTTTGATTGCTCAAGTGTCATTAGCAAGAAGTTCATGCATAAGTAAAAATTGGTACAACGAATTTGTTGATTCCATCTTACATCTTTTCCGCAGTTTGTCTTATAATCTTTATTTTTATAGCATTTTGTAATGAAGTTCAGTCATGCTATGCTAACTAACACTTATCATCTAATAACATTGCAGTTCCATTTGTTTGAATAATGTAAGCTAAGGGCATCCTAATAGAATTGATTTGAAATATACCTTGTGAACAATTTGATTTTTCGTCCTAGAAAATGGTATTGTATATGGTTACGATATGCGCAAAAGTGTTTTAACAGTTTCTTTCCCTTATTAAAATGAAGTTTATTCTTTATTTTGTATATGTATCAGTTTTAACAGATCCTGATTTTGTACTGTTTGAGTTTAAGAACAATGGAGCATTAACCATGTATCGGGCTAAAAATGATGAAAACTATCTCTTCTTTCAAACAAGTTTTCTTGCTAATCAAAGATGATTTTAGAATTAGGAGATTTTCAGAAAATGAAAATGTAAATCTGGACAAATGGTAACATGTTTGTATAGCTTTCCTTTTTCTTCTCCAATAAATAGATCATGAGAGAATAAGGATACTTTGAATCAAGAAAACCTTTCAATTCTTTCAAAACTGGCACGAAGGACCTTTTGGTAAGGTTAGTTGACTTCACCGAATGGTTCGGTGCTTCACCAAGTGATCCCTTGTTCGCCTTTTTGTTCTTCATTTTTGGTGAATTATTTCTGTAACATTCGGCGATATGCCTGAACTCGCTGAGTTCACTCAGTGACTCATCGAATGTCTGTTAGATCGCCTTTTCTAAGCCCAAAACTTTAGAAAATATTCTGGAACATTCGGCGAGCTACATTTTTAATTCACCGAATGGTGTCAGCGAATCGCCGAAAGGTTGTAGACATCGCCGATTTGTGCTGAATTTTGAGAAATTCTATTCTGGAACATTCGGTGAGCCTAATTTGGTTCCCCAGATGGGTTTGACGACTCGCCAAACTACTCGGTGAGCTTTCATGCATGTTTTAAACTTCGCTAATTTTATGAACTTTTTCTAATGTGTTGGTTTGTTCTGTGTTGTTTTGCACATATGGCTAGACCCAAAGTTCTAGGAAGAAATCAACCACCCCGAAAGCGAACAGGGGGTATAGTATTGATGAGGGTGAAGCTCCCTCCCGAGCCATACAAGAAAAGCTTCCTCCACCAGGAGAAAAAGAAGGCTAGTTCGTTTGCACCGGTGGACCATGTAATGGTGTGGGGAAGTAGATTTAAATGCAACAACACCAATATTAATGAGGTGCTAGGGTGTACAATGAACTTGATCCACTTCTTGGTGGATAGGATACAAAAGAAGACCTTGGATGAGTTGTTGGCTTCGCTGATCTCAGACATCACACCGCTATGGATTAAGGCTGGAGTTTTGATAGAGAAGGACTTGATTATGGCTGCCCAGTATTGATTTGGGTTTATCATCAACACCTTGATGCCTTCACAGAACGAGTGTATACTCTGGCTTACGGAGGTGTCTTTGTTGGGATCCATCATTGACCGAGGTTGTCACGCCCCGAGCTACCCCCGAGACGCGAACACGGGACCTAGGACCACAAGTAATCCCAAGCTAACCCTGCTGGCATGATCATTAGCATACTAAAGATAATAAACTGATGGGGAAGCTAAATCACAAATAAATCTGAAAAGATGGGGAATACCCATATACTATAACTGAATATATCAAATCTGAGAGTTTAATACAAAAGAAATATCAAACTCAAAATACTAAGTTGAATCTAACTATGTCTGAAATAAGCCTCTAAACTGACTAGAAATGTTCGGACATGCCCCAACTAGGTCTAGCAAAACTGAAACTAAAGACTAAAAGC
>JAJOOR010023768.1:0-22234 GCA_036250505.1 Solanum acaule
TTGGACTTTTGTATTCTGCAATTCAGCCATAAATGCATTATTCCCAAAGACTCTGTCTAGTCTTTTAAATATGCAATCTTGCTCTATTCTGCCATTCCACCAGGTGTAACAACTTCCAGAGAATTTTATCTCATTTAATTCACAAGAGCTTATGCATTGTACAAAGTCTTCTACTTCTACTTGTGAAACAGGTAATCCTCCTAACTTTTCAGACTCATCTGTAATAGTATTGAAATCTCCCCCTACCATCCAAGGGCAATCTGTGTTGCAAGCCACCTCTTCAAGGTCTTCCCACAGTTCCATTCTCTCCAGGGCACTACATCTAGCATAAACTGCTGTAATCTTGACTTGAGCATTATTATTTCTATGTTTGAAAGAGACAGTAATCTGCTGCACTGAGTCAATACAATCCAGCTCTTCCCATTCTTCATCCCAAAACAACCATATTTTGGAAGAACAATTAACTTTGGCATGTTGTTTCCCAAGTCTTCTCCTGTATCTATCTATTTCTGAAGGACTCTGAAAAGGCTCTAAGAGAGCAATGTAGGAGTAGTGATGTTTTCTATTTAGATCCAGTAATCTCTCAAAAGAATTTTGAGATTTTACTGATCTGATATTCCAAAATAGAATTTTACTAATCATTGATCAAGACTTAAGGCCTTGCCCCTTCTATTCTTTGTATTAACATATGATATGCCCAAATTGTTGTTCCTGTGAGTCCCATATCTTCCTTTCAAATGTCCTATATGTCTTGGCGATAGATCTCCCTCTCTACTGATGCAAAGTATGTTAGCATCCATGTTTTCTTCTTCTTCTGTGTCTAGTTTTTTTTGTATCTCTTGTGTCATTTTCTTCTCAATATTAGGTGTGCTGAAACTATCTGCTCCTCTCCTTGCCAAATCATCTTCCTTCTGCAATTCCAGTGCATTTATCTTCCCTTTTTCCCTTTCCTCATCAATCATTGCCTTGTTTGCCTCCAGTTGTGTCCCATTGGAGCCTGTATCTTTTTCAATAGGATTTTCTAAGCTATCAATTTGCTCCAATCCCATTTTGTTCTCTTTTATGATAAAATTAGAGGACCATGTCGCACTTTCTCTTCTATTTCCCTCCTGTTGTGTTACTGCTTTCTGCTGAGCTGGTAAACTTTTATTACCCTCATCTTCTTGGTGTGTAAAATTATCTTGCTTATCATCTTCCCCTTCTAATGCCCCAAATTTATTCTTTGTAGTCACCTTTGCATTAACTTGTGAAGTTCTTACATTCCATACTTGTGCTGTCGTTCTATTCTGAATCTGATACCCCTTTCCGTAACCATACCTCCTCCTTTGTTCCCTGAAATTTGTGTTCCTTTCTTTATCCTCCTGCACTCTGTCACCTTGTTCCTGCTTTTCACCATTAGCACATTTTCCATCAGCTTGATTACCTCTTTCCCCCTTGTTTTCTTTATTATCATGCTTCTGTTCTTTCTCTTCTGTCTGTTCATCTTGTGGGAAAAGTTCTGGGTGAATTACATAGCAATCTTTCTCATTGTGTCCCTGGAGCTTGCAAGTTTTGCAATATTTTGGAACATAATCATAATTGATTGTCACCCATTTTTCCATGATTTCCCCCGTCTTCTTCCTCATTCCAATATTTATTCTTTTTGGGAATTCTCCCAACAGATCCACCTCTACCTTTACCCTTGCACAGCTAGGTCTTGTTTTATTCTGAGTTGCCAGGTCTACCTGTAATGGTCTTCCAACTGCTGCTGCCATTGAAAATATTGTCTCCTTACCGAAAAAGTTCGGTGGCAATGATGGGAAAGATATCCAGGCTATCGCTGTGGTCGTCTCCTCCTCTGGATCAAACAAAGGGTCCCACTTCAGTGTTCGCATTGGATAGGACCAATGATTGTGAGTGATGTAATATTGAGGCTTGGATAACAGCTTCACATAGTCCTCAAGTAGTGATGCCCTGATCAATACATATCTGTTACACAGAAGCCCTATGTTCACTTCCCCTTTTAACTCACATTGTTTTGGGATTAACTTCCTCAGATCTAGGATATCAGGCCATCTATAAGAAAATTTTCCAATCACTGCATATTGGAGGTCCTCGTTAATAATCATCTGTTGTACTTCTTCCTCTTCCCATACTAGCTTTGGTTCCCCATGCAAATATGTTAAAGGCTTAATCTGCAAACTATGATGTGGTTTTTTTGGTGCTACAAGAGTGTTTGCATATGATATTTTTATTTCCTCTAATGGTCCCTGCGTTTGGCCAACCTCAACTGGCGGAGGCTGGCCGGTGGCCATGGAGGCCATTGAAAACAGTAGGCAAAATTAGGTTTTAGGCTTCTTGGTTATGATGAAGATCTTGGACTCTTACATGATCACATGACTTGTTTAAACATATTTTATTGGATAAATTTCAAAAATATAATTTATTATTAATTAATTGTTGTCTTTTTTAAATTCTACTAGTCTTGATCTATATATAAGTGTCATATTCTAGTAGGTGTAGTATCGACAATGCTTTAACATACATATAAACCCGAATATACCTTACTAATGTCAAAGTGTAAATCTCATTGGTCATACACACACCACACACATATAGATGCATCGATTGTATAAGGGGTCTATATATTTTGACAACCAGTACATATTTTCATATACAAATTTCAACAATATTCGTTAGGAAAAATTCAGTAAGCATGAATATTCGTTCTCCATTGTCCCTCGAACCATTTCATTGGCAATCACACCACCCTTAGCTTCCAACATTTCCAATAGCTTGGACTACAATGAAAAGAATTAAACATAGCTCTTTGAATCTCTTTAACATTTGGACCCTTACCATCGCGATACATATTTACACAAAGTGAAGCAATGACTTTGACTGAAATTTTTCTATGGCTACTGTTGGCATGTTCAACACCACAACTATGGTCGCCAATGTACTTGTAGATACGAAATCTATCCGAACACTCATATTTACTCGCCCGAAACATCCATACATAGTTGCGAGATACACATTTCACCTATAAGTATTTAGTACAACTCTTCATAGTAGCAAAATCAAAAGACTTTTTTGTCACCGCTTCAACTAATAACAATTGCAACTCAGTCTTGTTACTGGAAGTTTGGTTGATACATAAATTAGTTCCATCGGAGAAGGAATGGTTGGATTGTGATCCCAATTACTTTTTTCCCTGCATTTCTTCATAACATTTAGGTTCGGGATCTTTCGCATCTACTGGATGATTTTCCACATTAGTTGGAACATTATGTATATTCATTGAATGATTACCTAAACTCTCATTTGAATTATCACCCAAGCTATCCTTTGAATGATCACCCAATCTTTCATTTCCAATCTAATCATTGTCAGCGTTAAATGAATTCGTTGGTTCAATTGGAGGCCTCACATTGATGTTTATCCTCAATGTAGGCCTAGAGCCATCAATACCAATATCTAACATGTACAAGCTCAAGTGCCTATCATTTTTTATGGATATGGAATGTATTTTTCCCCTCCCATTCATTTGATAGCTAATCACCAAGTCATTTGGCTCGCAAGTTAACTCACCGACCTCAATTACGCTTGCAATCATATCGTCATATGAACCATTGCGGCGCAACGCAATGGGCACTGTCGTCTTACTAAAAGATTTCCAATTCCAGCTTTTGGGAGTCTCCTCCCATACTCCTATATAATCACCACCAGCAACAAGAAATTCAGTTACTGCCATTATAGACTACAAAGATAGATACTAGATTACAGTATCAGTCGTCAACGATCGATAAAGTACGACATCCATACAGAAACGCGACTGAATGAGATCGTGGTTCAATATTCAGCTCCTGCAATGGCGAAACAGATTTTTAATTCTTTTAAACCACTAAAATGTATCTATAATGAGTTATCAAGTGATTATTATGAAAGATTTGTCAAATTTCTAAAATGGTGGAAAAATCATTTTGAAGCTTGGTTTTTGAAAGAAAATGGAGTAAAAATTAAAATGGAGTAGGAGATGATGATGATTTTACCTTGAAAATGAATATTTTGGCCGGAAAACTCGTCGGAATCGACAGTTTCATCAACAGTAAAAACGAGCTGCTCTTCTTTCCTGTTTGGCTTTTTTCTTTTTTCTTTTCTAATATAACTTTTAACAAATGCAAATAGATATATATTATTCAAATTAGTTGGAAAAGAAGGGGGTTCCAAAGTGGAGATATGGAAACTTAGAGAGGTCTTTTGTATGTGCCAATTAAGGCATGTGGATGATGTCATTAATAATGGGTATACCACAAATTATTCAAGACTTGTAACTTAATGTCACATTAAGTCTTTAAGGTGGTTATTTTGCCAACTCTCCCAAGTAACTTGGCTATACTATTTCTTTCGATTTACTTTTACTTCGTTATTAATCTTATTTGGCAAACATATTTAACTTCTAATACATTAATCAACAAGAGATATCGATATGTGTATGTGTCCTTAACCTCATAATAGATCTAATTGTACATTTTTTATGAAAAACAATTTGACTCCCACTATAACGGTCTTTTTCAATCATTATAAAAAGTTTGGGATTTGAAATTTAACTTGGGCTGACGTCATCCCGCTATAACAAAAAATTTCCCTCTATACACTATGGCCATTCGACAGGTCTCTATAGTGGGTTGATGGAACCACTAACTAGAAAACATGGATTTTATATTGAATTTCTCCCTTTCAGTTGCCAAAAAAGGACGAGGGTTGTTCCAAAAACCCTCCCATGCTGCTCCAAAGTTTGGGAGCAATGGAGAGGAAGGGTTTTTCGTTTGGATTGGGTAAAACTCATGAATTTCAGACCTACTTTCACTCAGGATTCGCCTCTCGATCCAAAATGTCTGTTTTTAAACTCCCAAAGAAATGGATTGGCGCCCAGGTTGGTTAGGCCTAACTAAGTAGTTAGACCTAATTTTGAATACATACTATGTTGTAGAGGTCAGGGAGATTATATACTTAGGTCTTCAAACACGGAGTCTAAATAGCTAAAACGTGTTGGTTATTGCTATTTAGGGAGGAAAAGTAGTGTGCTAGGTAATGTTGACCCTATGACTGACAATGGGTATTTATTCTATAGTTATTAATCTTTGGTAATCGAATTTGAGGTGGGTTCATGACACTAGTAATGATTAAGTGTGAAGAGAGTGATGGTGTAGGTGATGGTTGAATTATTTCACAAATTACGTTATGTGTGCATGTTAACTGTTTTTGTTAGTATTGCATGTACGTTTTGTGTTTTAGGGGATAAGGGGAACGAATGTTAAGGATATCCGGTTGTCAATCTCATACAATGAGTGTCTCATAGAATTATTGCTTAGTTGTCTTGTACTAATAAAATTATTATAAAGGGGATTAGGGGAAGAATTAAGGGTTTAATTCTTCGATTGCAAGTGTTTGTAATCTGAAACATGACTCATGACTCGTGTTTAGTGAAATTGTTAATGAAATCCTACATGGTATATTATGGCTTTTTTTCTTTCTTTAGCAAGAAAGTTTCCACTTAAACATCATTTATTTTTTACTTGTTACATTGATTGGTTGCCTTCCATTCTTAGTTGTTCTCAGTCAAGGACCTGATCCCTTGACTCATAATGGACTCACACACAAGCCAACAAGGTGGCAAGAGAAATATTTAATATATAACCTCTATATATATAGTTATTCAATCGAAATTGACACCTCAACCCATACACATATAAATCCTTCTTTGTTTAGAACCATGCATGGAATACTCTAATTATCGTTCTATCTAAGAACAATATTTAAAAAAAAAAAAAAACTTATCTCGTATTTTAAGCATAAAGGAACCATTAACGTAACATCGCACTATCGAACTCTAAAATACCAAACCTATGAGATATTTCCTATATGCTTTCAAGCCAACTACTAAGGACCTAAATTTGAATTCCGAAGTACTTTAGTATTTTAAATTGATCTAGTCTACAAGAAAGAGTAAAAGAAAAAAGGCAAAAGCTTTTTGGATGTTGAGGTTTGTACATATATAGTATAGTATGTATCTTTGTCTTCATGCATGAATAATTAATTAATGGTTTTAACAAATATATAGATGATATTTTCATTTAAAAAAAATTGTGTAACTCAAGAAGTATCTAAGGTTCACATGTGGGGAGTATAAAGAACTTTTTAGAGTGGGGATGACTGTGTGTTGTAAAGAAAATGGATGGCACAAAAAAGGAAAATGCCCACTAACAAAAAAGAAAGAGTATTATTAGCTAAAGAGGAAAGTGGGCATGATTGGTTGTCATTAACAAAATGGGGGAGGGGGGAATAGGAATTAATTAAGTGATGAATTACATTAATGGATAGTTCCCTTTTTAATTAACTTAATCAAAAACCTATTTAATTATGCTCTCTCTCTCTCTATATATATATGATGCTCTCTATCAAGGTCATATGGGATTTTCACTAAACCTATTTTTATTCCTTTAACTCCCTAAACAGGATTTTTGACAACTAATATTATTTATTTATTCCCCTCTTACTGACTCACCACTTAGGGAGGAGCCATTTATGTCACTATCTTTTTTATTCTCTAGTAATTAAATTGGAATCTTTTGTCTTCTTTTTCTATGAGAATAAAGGATCCATAGAAGTGTCTTTATTGGTGCTTTTGACTAGGAGTTTTAAAAATTGTTTACCTTTATGAGACAAATTGTTAACTTCAAAAACGTAAAACATATGTATGTAATCTCCATGAAATATTCTTTTTTCAGTAACCAAAAAAACAAAATTTAAAGATGGATAAGAATATGAAAATTATGGAAATACTAGAAATTTGTATAAAATTCAATAAAACCCTTTGTGATGCTTTCAATGTGTCTTGATTTTATTTTTAAAATGTGATCCTAAAGCTAGCTTACACTAATTAAGTATACTATCAAGGGGACTTTGCTCTCTAGTTGGGTGTTAAGGTCCTGTTTGGATTGACTTAAAAAAAGTAGTTTTTAAGTTAAAATAAAAAGTCAAACTGAAATGACTTTTAAGTCAAAAAATAAAAAGTAGGGGGAGACCTACTTTTGGTTTTTGACTTATTTTAAGTCATTTTAAACTTATTTTAAGTCATTCTTGACCTTGCCAAACATTTCTCAACTTATTTTAAGTCATTTTTTACTTATTTTAAGTTATTTTTTATATTTGTCAAACACTTCTAGAAGTCAAAAACTGACTTAAAAGTAGGATTGATCAACTTTTAAGCCAATCCAAACACCCTCTAACTCTTGAATTGTGGCATTAAGAAAAAGTTTGATATATGACATGGCACAAAGGACCAAGGAAAGACATCCATAAAGGTTTCGTCGATCGAATGTTCAAAGTTACGCTCAACTACCTTATAAGGCTAATGCAATACCAAAACACAATATGTAGAATATCTCAAAGTATCATTGTCACTATCTGAATTTACATCCTAGCCGAGACACGATACCTGGAACCATGGGTGATCCCAGGCTAATCCTTGGATTAACATATCAAGAATATCATATGAAACAAATGTTGAAGCTGAAACATATTCTTAACATGAGACTGAATAGTGTGAGCCAATAGATTCATGAGACTACTTTACTAATATATGAATAAAGCCTCTACTACTTAGAATGAAAATAGAAGTCTGCTGGGACATAACTCATAACTACCTCAAAACCAAAGATATCATGACAAAATTCTAGAATTATAAATCCATGAAGTCCCGAAATGAGGAGGTCTCACCAAATGCTAACTAAAAATGGTGCATTTTCACTAGCCACGAGTTTGAGAACGAACGTTGAAATTTACATCATAAAAGGATGCAACGCAGAGAAAGATATGCGTCAATACGTGGAATGTAATAAGTATGTAAGGGTACCAACATACTCATATAAAGTAACATAGGAAGGAAACAATGGAATAAGATTTCTAAAAGAGAAGTCATAATCGTAATAAAGCGCGCGCGCGCACACATATATATATACCTCAAATGAATTTAAGGTATCATAAAAGAAACATAAATTAGGGAGTTTCTTATAAACGGCATATGTCATTTGAGCTCATGACACCCAACTTATAATCCCAGCTTGATGGGTCGTCCTATAATTTTTCGGGGTATAGAACCTTATCTTATGTTATGTGGATCCACTAACATGATCCTCAAAGGGCTAAAGGCCAACTGTCAAAGCAGTGAAACATAATTCTACGTTGACGCGTAGTTATGGAACTTGAGTTTTCTTAAACCAACATCCTCTTGGTACTAAATAGTCCTCCCAAAACAACTTGTATTCACATAATGCTCATAGGTATATGAACCTCTTATCATTCATATCACATGTGAGACTAATGTCATGACCCGCCACTTTGCCATTAAAATAAGGCATGAATATAAAGGGGGGAGAAACTAGAGTTGTGTAGAGGTTTGTGGAAGACTCTAGAACTCCCTAGATATTTCCTTGAAAGGCTTACATTGGAAGAAGAATAATCCTTAGTGGAATATTCTAGAGAAGTATGTAAATTTCCCAAGGTTATAGAATCACATGGAAAGTCCTTGGAATGTTCTAGAGTTGTAGAGAATTTTAGAATATGGACTAAAGTGTAAATATGTAGGGACTTGTATAGTAAATATTATTTACGCTTAGGCCCCTAGAAACAAGTATAAATAGAGGGTCTCTCATTTGTAGACCATCCAACAAGTGGTAAGCAATCTTCCAAGCAATACAAAGCCTTCTTTAAAGCTCTCTTAGTTTTTCTTTCATTCTCTTAGCAATCTTAAGTTTTCAAAGGGCTTACTTGAGCTTACAAAATCGTGAAAGATTCGTGAGTAAGTTGTCAAGTGTCTCACAGAACTTTAGTGAGACTCTAAATCTGTGACACTAAGCTCAAAAGTCATGTCTTAAAAATAACATGTATTTTGATTGTAAATCATATCATGCTTGCTTTCATGCTTAAAAGTGAGACTCTAAATCTGTGACACTAATCTCAAAAGTCATGTCTTAAAAATAACATGTATTTTGATTGTAAATCATATCATGCTTGCTTTCATGCTTAAAAGTCATAAAATGCATAAAAGATCATACATAGAAATCATGTTAAATCATTGCAATAAGGTTTTTAAAACCCAAGTAAAAGTAAAATAATGAAGACATGAATTTATGAAGAAAGATCATAATTTCATAAAAATCCCAGCTTTGCTTCTAATAATTTGTAGAACTCTTGTGAATCAAATTACTTTAGGCATGAGAGCGAAGGGATACTCTCAATGAAGCATTACACATCTTGAATCACTTTAATTGAAACTCTAACTTTGAAGAGGAACCCCAGAATGAGTTCTTGTTTTCGCTAGATATGGGAGAAAGACGTGATGTTAGAATCTTGTTAAGAATTCATGATTAGAGATTGAAACTGTTTAGAAATAATTCAGATACATGGGAACATACCTTGGAGTTGGAGATGAAGGAGAGGAGATAATTTGAGAAAGAATAAGTCCTAGGTCATCCAAGATGAATTTTATAGTGACACACCGACTTAACTTAATAAACAGAGCATCTTACAATCACGGGCATTAGAAAATTGTATTGGCGCGGTGCGCCCACTCTATGGGCCACGTGGAGACATGACCACTTTGATAATATCGAAGCTACTCAAAAATGGCCTATCATGGTGCACCCATGCTAGTAGGTGCGTGGAGCGCACGACCAATTTGACGTCTCTCTAGTAAAATGCAAACAACTTTTTACTCAAGAGTTAGATTGGCGAGCGGTTGATGGCGTTATAAATAATACTCAAAAACTTTTAATTTGATAGGTAATGGGACACCTAAATCTTTCTATTCCTAGAGATATGATTGTTTAAATTTGACGCTTATATGAAATCATGCGAAAACTTAGCCGATAGAATAGCTTTGAACTTGGCTTGGTATTTAAGGTAGCTTACGACAATAAACCACATCAGATACATTTACTACAATTAGTAAAGGAACTTAACATAGATGTACAAATTAGAAATTATCAGGTTTGGACCTATACACATATAAAGGATGGTTCAAATGTTTGCTTAGAAGTCGTGGGGCGTTACAATCATGGAACGTCATTCGTGCACAAGCAGATTCTAGATTTCATCATTATTGGATTGACTTGACTTGGGGATATGGAATGGCTTGATTAAGGATAAAATTGAGTCAGTTTAGGTTAAGAAGTTTGGAGAAATTCTATTTCCGTGGAGAACTTGTATGGTATTCTCTATTAGCTAAAGATTTTATTGACTGTTTTAATATGCTAGCAATAACTTCATCAAGGCATACATTGGAGCGAAAATTATTGAATGGGTAAGTCGTCAATCCTCAAGACTCACATTGACGAGAAGGAACTTTTCTATTATATTAGATATATTAGGCTCTGATTGTAAAGTCCAAAGGCCAATCTTTCATACGAGTTTAATACTAAGAATATTCATCAAATAAGAGAGTTGTTCTTTTAGATTTTTTTTTTATGATAGTTTAAACTTGAGTGAAGTTTCAAAAATACACCTAAATTATTCTATTTTTTTGAGTTTTATACCTAAATTATTAAGAGTATATTCATATATAAACTATCACTCATTAGTTTGAGAAACACACCTAACACTCTGTTTGGATCATTGTTATCCATTGTTTCATAATGTATTGTATTGTATTATACTCTATCGTACTGTACTGTATGGTAGATACAATATTTGGCTAGACTGTATTGTTTGTTGTTGTTTAATAACATTTTAATTGTTTGGTTGGATTGTATCGTACTGTATTGTAATTTATAAATTTACTAAAATATCCTTAATTAATCTAGGGTAGGAGGTTTGACTAGAATTAAATAATATAAGGTAAAGGGTATAATAGTATTTTGAAATATTATGTAAAGATATAATTGGAAAAAAATATTAAGTAATAATGGGAACACTTCAAATCGGTTGTTCCATAAAATAAGGGTTTTCATTGTTACGTAACAACGAAATTTAACAATACAATACAATACATTTTAAGTAACAATCAAAACAAATACAATACAATACAATGAGTAACAATGGTCCAAACAGAGTGTAAGTGGTCTGTGTAATACACTCTCTTTTATTTGAAAAAATCTTGTCACATGACATTTTATTAAAGAATGACAAAAGTCTCACATTGGTGGTTAATGAGATGGGTGGACTCCTTATAAGACTTGGGCAATGCTCCTCCCTTTGAGCTAGCTTTGGGTTGTGAGTTAAGCCAAAAACCTAATTTTATATGGTATCAGAGTAGGGTCCATCTCATCCAATGTTGGGACCCCCAAAATCAAAATTGTCCACGCACTGGGCATGAGGTGGGGTGTTAATGTGGGACAAAAGTCCCACATTGATGATTAATGAGATGAGTTGACTCCTTATAAGACTTTGACAATTCTCCTCCAAGGTAGCTTTTATGGTATGAGTTAGGTCCAAGACCTAAATTCACACAATCCACATAGATAAATTATTTTACATTGACAAAAATTAAATAAACTATTAATATTTGTTAGAAGATAAAGATTAAGTGATAGTTTAGTACTCACACTCCCAATAATTTAGCTATGAAATTCAAAAAAATGAGATAGTTTAAGTGTATTTTTTTAATACTTCACTCTTTAAACTTTAAAGTTTATCTCATATACGATCACTCTTGAATCAAGTTCCAAATTTGATTACATTGATCAGCCAATTTTTTTAAAAAAAAAATCAAGATAATATTAATCGATGGGAAACGTCAACTAATTGCTTAACTAAAAATTCGTGCAATAAGCCAAAATTAATTACTTCTTTTTGAAGAAAGAAGAGTTACAATGATACTCCCTCTATTTCTATTTATATGTCACCATTTTAGATTTTATGTCCCTTACAAAAACTAAGTTTACCATTATATTCTTATTTAGTGATCTCTTGAAGTCAAGCTTTTAATAAATGAACATAAATTAATTTATATTGATTAATTAAATTGATCAATAAACATATGAATTAATCATTTAGTTTTCCTATATTAGTTAAATTCATACTTTCAAAACTAATAACTTTCAAAGATAAAAAAAAATAATATATTTATGTATTGATTTTATGAAATAACAAATATTAATGAACATCTATTTTTATAGTAAGTATGACACGTAAATAAAAACAGAAGTAGTATGAATTGGTCATTATTGGTTCAACGGTTGGCAGCTTCTATTCCAACTGCCTTGCCTTCTTTTCCCAATCACCATAATTGTATGGAAAACAGAAAAGATGAGAACAATTAATAACCAAAAATAAAAATTGTAGTAGTAGTAGTAGTTATTCTAGGCTTGAATTTACTTGTAGAGAACAAACTTGTAGTATATTTTATTTGGCATAATAAACGAAAGAAAATATTTTATTTATAAATTCAAAAGTAATATATGTTTCTGTATATTTCTATGTATTCCTGTTTATTTCTGTATATACTATAAATAACTAACATTCTTATTTATAAAGGTAAAAAATCAAATTAAACTAGGACTAGGAACTACTATAACTAACAAATTCTAACTAAACATAAATAAGTAAATACCATAAATAACAAATCATAATCAACTTAGGATTCCTACTCCAACATTGAACTATTATTCCCAACAATATATAAATGTAACTTTTAATTTTGTTTCAACTGATATTTATATGACATAATACATAAATATGACCTTTAACTTGGCTTCAGCGGACAACTATGCCTTTCAACTTTGAGTGTGCACAAATAGACACTTAAACTTGTATAAAATTGAACAAGTAGACACACGTATCTTACATGGCATAATACATGTAGGACGCCACTAGGACACAAAATTGTCATGTAGGGTGTCATGTAGGATGAATGTGTCTAGTTGTTTAATTTTATACAAGTTTAAGTGTCTACTTGTGCACACCCAAAGTTAAAGGTCATAGTTGTCCGCTGATGCCAAGTTAATGGTCATGTTTATGTATTATTCCTATTTATATCCTTCAACTTTGAATATGTACAAATAGTCACTTAATTTTGTATAAAATTGAATGAAAATAAATACATATATCATACATGGCGTCATATACGACAATTTACATCCTATTTGACCTCCTATGTGTAATATGTCATGTAGGACGTGTGTCTACTATTTCAATTTTATACAAGCTTAAGCGTCTATTTATACAAATTAAAAGTTGAAGAATAATATGAATGTTAGCTGAAATAAAATTAAAGAGCACAATTATATATTAGGTCTTTTATCTACCTTTCCTAGCTACACAATAAATAATCAACATATTAATTATTTATTTGGAAAAACATGAGATTTTTTTCTTCTCATTTTTGGCTGTTATGGCAAGTGAGAGACATACTTGACTATAAGACAAAGTGCTGCCAAGGGTGCACTATGTGACACCATTAAATATTGTGGGCTTCTGAAGTTGGCCTTTCACTGTGTTTTTGTACGGAATTTGTCAATGGCCTTTCTCTATTTCTTTAGTCTTTTATCTTTTGAGTTTTTTTCTCAATCTTCAACAATGACAAAAATGAGAAAAAGTAGTCCAACATGTGAAGTGCAGCTTACCATGTCATGGCCAACACAAGCTTAAGAGGCTCTATACATTGAGTACTGTTTGGTAGCTGATTAGAGTTATGTAGATATTAATAATACATGAATTATTAAGGAAATTTATGTATAATTCCAACCAATTTTCAAATACTATATTTCTTATGTAAAATCTAATACATATATAATATTTCTCTTTAATTCTAACCGGCTACCAAAGGACCTCTCATACTTTTGGATTCATCTATTATGGTTTCACATACTTGTGAGACCCAAAAAAGTCCTATACAACTATTGTCAAAATTGTGTGAGACAAAAACTAAAAAAAAAAAGTTAGATTCTATACTATTTGCCTTGTACTCTAACTCTTTTCCTTCCTTTTTTTACTGTAATGATTGAAAATTTCCAGAAAATCACCTAAAACAAATGTTGGAAAAGAGTTGGAAATCACGAAAATCTCGTAGCTCAAGCATGCGTATGACATTGTCTTTAAGAAGATTTTATTGCTTAATGTGTATTCTTTAGAATTTAACAAACTCTTATAGAATTAAAACTATGAGCTAGAAATTAACAAAAAAATATTTATCTTAAAGAAACAACCTAAAAAAACAAAAGGAAAGATATACTACTCCTAGCTTTGTTTATTTTTACCTGTCTCATTTGGACTCGACATACTCATTAAAAAAACAATGATTGACATGACTATTTTACCATGTTACCCCTATTAATTGATGTTTAGTATTCCCTCCGTTCCTATTTATATGTCACAATTTTAGACTTCACTTCCCTTAAGAAACTAGGTAAGTTTATCATTATACTCTTATTTAGTATTCTCTTGAAGTCAAATTTTCAATAAATGAACATAAATTAATTTATTTTGATTAATCAATTGACCAATGAACATAAATTAATCATTTAATTTCCCTATGTTGGTCAAATTCATATTTTCAAGGCTAATAACTCTCAAGGGTAAGATAAATAAAAAAGAAATAATTATCTTCTTTTTGATGTATGAAAAATGACAAATAAAAATAAAAATCTATGTTAAAATAATTGACAAGTAAAATGAACCGACAATATTTTTTTCCTTTTTCACAACTTTAAACTAAAACAAAAATTTTACGTCCGCACACGTAGTGCACATTGAATATGTAATAAATGACATAAAAGGCTATTAACTTAATTGCCATATTTATAGCTATTAACTCAATTGTCATATTTTCCTTGTGCAAATAATGCACATTCAATATTTGATAAATGTCATAAAAAGCAATTAACCCGCTATCATATTTAAACAAAACAACCGTTGGCAACGTTTGAAAAAAAAAATACTTAATAGAAATTTATTAATATAGGGCAATAATATATTATTAATATTTTTGACCAACTTTGGTGTGTTTGGTACGAAAAAAATGTTTTTCACGGAAAATATTTTTCTAGAAAATGTTATCTTGAAAAATAGGTGGGTTTCTTATTTATTTTTTAGTGTTAGGTAAATGGTAAGTAAATAAGTAAATATTATCTCAATAATATTTATAAGTTACCTAGCAATACACTATCGAGATGGGGTGAGATTGAGAGTTGGGGTTCCGGGGTGGCGGGGTAGGATAGTCAAGGGGTGGGAGTTGGGGGATTGGGTGGACGGGGAGGAGACAATAAGTCACTTATGCAACTTGTTTTCTAGTGATCTCATTTTTCTCATTTTTAAGAGACTTGTTTTTCGAGAGAAAATGTTTTTCAAAATACAAAATATAATAGTTGATTTGGAAAAAATTCGGTAGTTTCTTCACAATTTTGAATCTTTCATGTATTATTTCCATTATTTTGTTTTATTTTGCTTCAAAGTCCAAGTCCAACATCAATCAAATCGAAAGAAAAAAATAAATAGGAGATCATTTCTCCCCAGTCCATTAAAGAATATTTGTAATTGTTATAAATCGTCAATAAAAATGTCCAATATAACTTGGAATTCTAATAAATGTTGGTTATTTCTTTTATCACATTCATTTTTCTTTAATTTTATTTGAATTCGTGTTGTATAAATAGAATTACTTGGGTTAATGTAGTATTTCCTCTGTTTCAAAAAAAATAACCTAGTTTCCTTTTTAGTTTGTTTAAAAAAGAATGACCTCTTTCTTTTTTTGATAGCACTTTAAATTCAACTTTCCACGTGGCATGTTTAAGGTCACAAGATTAAAAGACATTTTTGTACATTTGACATTACTTTAATTTAGAACCCACAAGATTAAAAAATCTTTTTTTTTCTTAAACTCCGTTCTAAGTCAAACTAGGTCATTTTTTTTAAACGGAGGGAGTAGTAATATATCTCTTTGTTAATCCATATTTGTTATACTATATACACTAGTTAATTAAACACCTACATTTTCCAATTTTCTTACTACGCCAACACATTATTTGAGCAAAGAGGGTGATTATAGTAAAACCCAACATAATATACATCACCATCATCAAATTTATGTAATGTTTAATTTACTCAATTTCATTCAAATGCTAACAAATCGATAAGATGTAGGTAAAGTTCGACCATTTATTTCAATTATTTGGTAAAATATAAAATGTTAACCGACGAAATCGGAAATATATGTTATATTGGTCCAGTTTGGTTTTAATAGTAAAGAAATCGACTTAAATGATTTGATTTTCTTTTAAACAAAACCTGAATCAAACCGCACCACGAACACCCCTAAAACAAATAGATAGTTTATATATAGGTTATATTGCTATGAATATCTTCATAGGTATATAGCCATAGCTGGAAAAATATTCTATCAAATGATTGATTATGTCCTTAAAAGTACATTAGGACAACCTTAATTTCTGACCTATGTTGATTCTTGAAAAAAGTATTGTACCTTTGATTTAGAGTTGAATACATGTTCACCTTAATTATTACTATGAAATAAAAAGGAAAAAAAAAACAATTTATATTATATATCACATATACATAGGAATACATTAACAAATCAGTCATGTATACACCAATAACATAACAAATCTGTCATGTATACACCAATAACATAACAAACTAAAAGTATAGTTTTACAAGTGGAGTCTGGAATATGCAGACTTTATCCTTAACTTTCTGACTAAGCAAACGAAGTTTAAACCATGAGTTTTCCGCTATATACCTTTTGTTTCTTCAACTAAACAATTTGGTTTTTCCCCTCAATGAAGATTGGGATATAATAAATGGCAAAAGCATATAGCTTTGGTCCATCATACATCCTTTATTTTAACTGGTAAAATATTGTACAAGCATAACAAGCAGCATTTGCCAAAAGACATTTAGTCTTTTGTCTTCCCATTTCAACACTCAGGTTCCAAAAAACTGAGTTGAATCTCAGGAATATCTCTATACTTTCTACTTTCATGACTCTATACATAATTTAGCTCAAACTCATCACATAACTGCACCGAGCAAACATGTGTGAAGATTAGTCATTCCACAGACGCCTCAGCTCTGTAGCTTTGAGTTTGCAGTATGGATAGCTAGCTAGTAGTTTCGTTAACTATGTACAATACAAGTTAGACCCTTTATTCAGCTGAAGTAGGTCAGCTAGCATGCATGCATGATATAGTGCTTCCACTTCCAAGTCTATATCATGTAATCGTAAAGCATTACATTGGTGTCAGGGACGGCAAGTGGCAACTTATCAATATAAAGGTAGAACTGCCTTACGTTCTCCTGCTCAAGTGTGGTGCTATCAACCACATCACAGTCACTAGTTAGAACCCACAAGTCTCTTGAGTTTACTCTCGTTAGACTACCTCGACAAAAAGGGCATGATTGAGACCGGATGTACCTGACAGATAACAGGACAATGTTGTTAACCATTTACGAAACTAGTTATGCAAAGAGGTCCGGGTCTTTTCATACCAGTCGTGGAAACAGCCAACACACATGGAATGGCTACAATTAGGCAAAACTATCTTGGAGCCAGTCTCCATGCATATACCACATTCTTCTTCTTCTCCGAGAATACTTTTACATGACTGTCTTTTCTCTTCCACTCTTCCATTTGAAGTGTTCGAGAGTTGAGTTACTTTAGTATTCTCCTTCGTTAATTCCGCTAAATTCCCCTCCAGCTGCTTTAGTGAAGGATATATAATGGCTGCAACATTTTACAACAACTATTCAGCATTGATGAAATCCTGGAACACCCTTCGATATCATTTTATTATCATTAGTTACAACGGAGAAAAGAGAAAAGTAGTACTCCCTCCGTCACAAGTTATGTGATGGCGTTTGATGGAGCACGAAGAAGTTTAAGAATGAAAGAAAGACTTCTGAAACTTGTTGTCTGAAACAAGTCATAAATATTTGTGTGCCTGTAAATCATCTCATTAAGGATAGAATGAGACGTTTAAAGTTAAATTGTTACTAAATATAAAAAATGTGTCATTCTTTTCAGGATAGACTGAAAAAGAAAGAGTTCCGCATAAATTGGGACCGAGGGAATAGTCTCATAAAATTGATTAACCAAATTCCAACTATCAAATTCAATTTCTTTTGCTTTTCTGTCTCCTCCCATTTTTGTAGGCTAAACGAAAAGAAGAACAAACGAGGTAAGAATACAAACTGTAGAATTCTCTAATTGTGGCCTTCCTTTCTTGTGGGGGCATTGTTGGCATTCTATCAACATAAACCTACAAAGATGACTAGTTTAGATTCTAAAACACCAGTTTGTGAAAGTGTGAAACAAATGGACATAAAAAACAACCAAGAACACAACTAGAGGTAATGCCTTTAATTTGCGAAAAAAAGAGTGAAGTTTAAGTGAAAACTCACCTTGTAAACAAGAATGTGAAGGAGTCCTAAGCAACTAGCTAGAGTATCTAAACAACTATAGTCCATCCATTCTATTAGAAATAGCAAGAAGGGGGCAAGAAAACCATAGGAAACTTTCATCTGAACACAATCCCCATCGAGATCCTGGGGAAGAGCCGCTGCCCTGCAAAACACATCTCATGAACAAAACAGTTGTAAACTAGCTATTCTTCAAATTAAACCATTGTTGTATATCTAACAATAACAAAGATGGAACAAAATAAGCACTTATAGAAAGGAAATTGACCTTCATAAGCTTACATAATATCATATATTTCCTTTTATTTCTTCTTGAATAATTGTTGTAAGTGCGTATCATCTATTCTAAAAGCTTAAAACTATTAGAGAGACCATACTTTTGATTATTTAATCATATAGTATCTCAACACGCCTCTTCTCGCGTGTTGGCCCAACTTTTTCTTTCATAGGCCAAACACGTGAAAGTATTTTTCTTGCTCATTTTCTTTAGCTGTGGCAAGACTTACAATTAGGACTATTTTTTTTGGTTTCCCACACGATGTCCGCATTGGAGCTTCAACTAAATCCGCAGAGGCCCATTTTAGAGGGTGACACTCCCAACAAGATTTTTTCCATACTGAAGGCTCAAACCAAGACCTCTATTTAAATTGGAGCAATCCCACCATTGCACTACAACTCATATTGATACAATTAGGACCTTTGTCTACTATGATACCATCTTAATAGATGTAAGCATCTCATCTAAAAGTTTAAACTATTGGAGAGAGTACACATATAAGTACCTAACATTTCAAAATTATGACAATTGTGGCCATAACTCTGAGCCAGTTAAATTTAAACAATACCTAAGTCCAAATTTAAACATCAAGCAAATGAAAAATGACAAATTGTTGTTAAAAGGAAACAATTCAGGCTTGAGCTACTTTACTAGTAAGTAAATTTGCACAAATTTCAACATCAAAAATGACAAAATTTAAGTTATTGATGAAAGAAACTACCCAACAAGTAGAATGATGTGCAACCAACTTAAAACTTGATGAGAAATAACAAAAGAAAGTATATTACATAGTATTGGCATGTTGAACATCAGCTTCAAGGGCTTTGATGGATTCTCTAAAGGAAGAATTTTGGCTATGATTCTGCCACATTATTTATTCTCAACTTTTTTTTTACTTTGAAAGGGTCTTTTTGGATGATGTTTTCAAAGTATAGCTATTAATAAGGAGAAGAAAATAAGGGGAAAAAGGAGTGAGTGGTTGGTTAGGATAGCTTAATGGTTATAACTTGGCTTCTTGAAGCCTCTAAGTAAAGAAAAGGATATCTTCAATATGTGTCATCTCTTATGTGGTTTTCCTAATTACTCTTCTTTTCTTTTTAAATTATCATTTTCCTATATACATAAAAAATAAAAAATAAAAAACTAATTTGACTTTGGCTTATAGGCTAATCCCATTTTTAATGATTACTACTCTTTTCCTCCACTTTTATTTGTCATCTTCCAAAGTTAATTTGATTAATTTTCAAGTTAAATTAAATTATATTAATTTGATATTTTAAACAAAAAAATTAAATATTTAAAAACTATACAAAAAGTACTGTAATTACAATTTTTATATATCAATATAATAAAAAAAATACATCATAAAATGTTAGTAGAAGTTCTTACAATTTGACACTAAAAAAGAAACCATAACAATTAAAAATAGACGAAGGAGTAGAATCAACAAAACCTTTTTTTGTTTTAGTTTTTGGGACATAATGGAGAAGCTTCTTAATTTAATGACTTTAGCCCGTTGAACTTAATAAATTTTTAATATTATTATTATTATTATATGAGCTTGAGACTGTTTTCTCACAAAAAGTTGACCCAAAGTTTGTGGGTCAAAAAATTGTAAGAATTGGATCCATCAATTTATCAAATATTTAAAATACAGAACTAGTATCAATTATCTTAAATTTTTCAATATTTGTTCCTAATTTTTTTTTAAGTGATGTTAATTAAATAATTTTAAATTTTCTCATTAAGGATAAAATAAATACCTAATAATATTATTAATATTGATTAAATGAGTTTAAAATTCAACTCTAAAATAAATTTTTATATGTACCTAATAATACGTTTGAGACCACTAAATATGTTATGTGGCAAATTGAGGGTGTATCTAAATTTAGTTAATGATGAAGAGAAGGGAGAAAGACGGAGAATGGTGGTGGAGGACGTGGGGTGGGAGATTGATAAGAGAGAGAGGGAGAATTGATTGACATGAAAGTTTTAAATTAGGGTGGTTTAATTATACAAATAATTAATTTAGGCTATTATTTAGGGATATGTGTATCTGAATATATATTGTAGCTTTGTAGGAAACTATTAATTAATAGTAAAATATATAACTATTTGAAAGTATATGTAGTATTATTATTTTATTAGTATATATGGTAGTGAAGTATATCTAATTAGGTATTTTTTTAAAACACAAAAATTTCATAAGTTGCAAAAATTGTCACAATTGCCCCAATCTTTATATAATCTTACCAAATAAGTACGATATTTATTGATCAAACTTTAGTTCAGTAAAAAAATAAAATTGAACATGAAGTTTAGTGTACTACTCTTGATATAATCCTCTGACATAGTATGAACAATCTCCTCACATTGAGCATACATTTCTCGATATAAATGGTTTAAGGTTGATAAAATAATAATATTAACTATAAATTTAAGCACAAACAGGAGTCTTTGATCCAATTTTAATCAACCCATAAATAGAATCCAACCTTAGTCTTCAATCCAAAACGAGGATTCACTACTCATGATTAAGTTCTTTCATAGATTTCAACTAATGAAGCTTTCTATACCAGTAAGTCTATAAGAAATGTATCACTGTTGTATAAACACACACACACAGATATATATATAAATTATGTAAATACACAACTAAAATTTTCTACCATTTAAAAAAATTATAAAATTCCCTTTCGGATACATTCATATTCCTTTTCGGATACATCTCTATCCCCTCTCGGTTACATTTCTATCCTCTCGGATACATCGCTATCTCCCTTGGATACATCCATATCCCCTCTCGGATACTGCTGACACCCAATTTTGAACCTCCACAATATAAATTAATCATCGAGCTTCTTAAATTCCAAACAATTTGAAATACTTTTTATAATTTTAAAAATAATTTATATTCTATATAATTTTGTATATATTTAGTATATTAATATTTGAAAATCGTCTCAAAAAGATTTTAGCTTTTCTTAAATATTTGGTTAAATAGTTTAGCTAATTTATAGTTTATATCTTGAGTAATTAGTTCATAATTAAGTTAATTGTTTTATTTCGTTAAAATTAAAAAGCTCGTTAATTAATATTAATTCATCTAAATTAAACTCAATTTGGCTAAATGTTTAAACTCCAATTGGCTATAATTAGGTCATCTCTCTAATTGCAATCTAACCATTTTGTTGCCTTCAATCTTGGACCCAATTCTTTTGGCCCATTTCCTTTGCTTCTAATTCACAATTCTTTCAGCCCACTTTTAAGTCAACAAAGCTCCAGCCCATCCTACAAATAAATACCCAGCCCAATTCCCATTTCAGCTTTCTAATAAGCCCAACCATACATACCCATATACGCACAAACCCAGAAACAATACACTACGGCCCCCACCCCTGTACATCTTCTTCTTCCATACGCATCAGTCCGGCAAACCTGGAAAAAAGACGCGACTCTGAGACGTCAATCCAGCAATCACGTCGCCGTCCCCTTTTCCCCCTTTCGCGGAAGTCACAGTTTTTTCCCATCTCCTTTCAC
>JAJOOR010023769.1:0-22310 GCA_036250505.1 Solanum acaule
AATTATTATAATAGAGTACCAAAAAAAGTTCGACTTCTCTAAGTCAACCAAATAAAGAAACAACGATAGATCAATTAGAGATGTTGTCACATTCTTCTAAAAAACAAAGCATTGATTTAAATACTCTGAAAATGACTTGCGAAATCGAATGAATGATGAGTTTTTAGATGGTTGTATAGTGCCTTATGTAGAAAAGAAAGTATTTCATACTATTTCTAATGAGTCTATTATAAGAACGTTTTAGGATATGAAACCTCGTCGAGTACAATTGTAATAATATATTTAAATTATGTTTTCAATAGTAGTTTATTTTCTTTATGTTAGTTTTGAATTATACACTTGTAATTCTATTAAAAATATTCCTATATTTAATTAAATATTGCTTAACTTGATTATTTGTTTTGGTAATTTAAATCGTCATTTATTTTAAAAAAAAATTATTATTAAAAGTTTGGACACCCTTCATTAAATTCCTAGCTACACCACTGGGTGGGGACATCGTTGACATCGTTTCTACATCTGGTTACATCTTGTTTCTTGGTCACAATCCGATTAGTTGGTCCTCAAAGAAGCAAAATACTGTCTCAGGCTCCTCCACTGAGTCTAAATACAGAGCTGTGGCTAATGCACTTTCTGAAACCTTATGGTTCACCAATCTCCTAAATGAGCTGCGATTTCTAGTACATCAGCTACCCACAATTTATTGTGACAATCTTGGAGTCACATTCTTGAACAAGAATCCTGTCCTCCGTAGCCGTGTGAAGCATGCTGCCATGGATTTTCACTTTGTTCGCCACTATGTTGAAATCAAAATGGTTCGTGTTGTTCATGTCCATGGCGCCGATTAAATAGTCGACTTTCTCACCAAGGCATTTCCTAAATTTGCTTTTGAAAGTAATCTGTTCAAGTTAGGCTTGGTGACTCATCGCCTAACTTGAGGGGGCGTATTAGAACATTTGGCGTTAGGACATCAATTAGTAGTTTAGTGGTATTAGGATTGAATTACTAGTTCAACAATTATTATTTATTTAGATTACTTTAGTTCAGTTCGTTTAGGAGTCTTATTATTTTCCTTGTAACTCTATTTAATACCTTGCTGTCTTCATTAATAAATATACACTTCCAGCACACATTCGATCTTTATAAGAACCACATGTTTGTGGGGTGCTTTGGGAAGTGTTAGATTATTATTTTTCTCGGTTACTTAAATTTTCTTGGTGTGAAGAAAATATCCCAAGTTAATGACTTATGAGTGTGCTAATTTTCCTGTGGTGCACTATTGTTTTCACAGTTGCATTGGACCCCACTCTATATTGCGCGTTTTCAGTAAAATGATTTTCAATTCATTTAGTGGAACTCAAATGAGTAATTGTTTGGTTTATATCAGTTTTAGGTAATGAGATGGATTTACTTTCTAACTATGCAGTTACTGTAATAGATGATTAGTTCTTAAAGTTGCAACTCGAGCCTTCTGTAAGTCAGTATTGTGAGTAAACATAGAGCAATAAGCCAAACGGAAGAGCGTTGCACAAAATGCATCATCGACCTTCATTCCCATCTCGCAGCCAAATTGAGAGCAATTGCAAAATCCATCGGTAATGTGTTGAAGAGGGTAAGATTTCTATGTGGATAGGACATATCAACATCTTTTGCATATTTTCATTTTCAATTGATGCATGTAGGATCCTATAGAGCTTTTAGAGTCTGCCAACTGCGATCCCCACTTATGGTTCATAAATTGAATTACAGACCATAAATGGTGCTCGTGGAATAAAACATCTGAAACCATATTATTGGTTTGATTCTTACAGACACAACTATGGGTTACAAATCCAACTACAGACCGAAATTTGGGTCCGTAGAATGAAGTCCTGACGCTTGTTTTTGGGTATAATTTGTAAGGACTTAAACAGGATGCATAAATCAAACTACGGGCCATGATTTGAGCTTATGGAATGAACTTCTGAGACCCAATTTTGGTCTAGCTTCCATGGAGGGAATCTACAAGCGGTAGATCCAACTACATGCCGTAGTTCTTCCTCGTGAAAGGATTAAGGAAGTTTTTAGTTGAGGATATTTTAGTCTCTTCTCATTATTTCTAAGCCTAAACCTCAACGTGTTAGTACCTAATTGGTGACTATATGTATCATAGTATTACCTCAACATACTCTCATATCTTTCTCCTTGAGCTTTCTTTAAAAACTCTTGTTCTCCCAGGTATGTAAAGTTATCGTAGTGAGTGGATGAGTATTTCCTCATGCCCTACATCTAGTTTTCAATTAGAATGATTAAGACTAGGGTTTTTACTCCAAAGTTAGTGCTATTCAAAATTCTCAATACATTCTTATTATTGATTCTTGATTTCATTTTATGGATTTCAATTCTCTGCATATTTATGATCCTTGATTGTTGTTCATGATTATTAGTCCACATGAACCCTATTTAAGTAAAATTGTTTGAAGGGCTTGGCATACAATTCATTACTCATTTCTTTCATATACAAAATAAACTTAAAGTATTAGTGCCATAATTCGAAAAGAGTTTTAAGGGAACTTGAAACGTTCCAAGTGCATTATTTTCACAAAGAAAAGCATGGCTATTTTTGGAGGAAGCATAATCAGGTTTAGAGAAATGGTTAGTTCCTATAGCAAGTTTAGTATATTCATAAAGAAGTAAGTAGTAATTCACGACAGAGATTATCAGTTTCCCCTAAAACGGGGACCTTTTTCGTAAAATGTAACCTTATACAATTATTAAGAAATATTGCATTGATTTAGGAGTCGTTTTGAGCACCGAGTTGGGTAAGAATTTAGATAACTCAAATCCCATAACTGTTCAGCCAATGTAGGATAAGATTATGTCATTGATTTGGGCTACTCCTCATATAGACTTCGGTAAGGTCTTAGATATTGAATTCATTACTTCAGTTTATCCCTTTACCCTGACAAAGTATTGGATGAATCTGGAAACGTGGGCAAGTCGTTGTATCATCATGAGGTTCATAGTGATGGTTGTCGGTTAGATAAATTGTCACTCCTCGAGCTTATACCCTGGGCGGTACTGGCACTCGAGAACCATTGCTGGTCCCAAGCGAACCCTTGGCTTGGCTTACTTACTCAGCTGAATATTTAAACTTCAGAGATAACTTCAAATAAAGAACTTATGACAAATCTTAGAATGTCTTTAAAGAAAGCATTAACACTAGCAAAAATGGCTACTCAAGTCTCATAGCAAAACATCTGAAATACAAAGCTGAAAGACTCATAACTAACTGTCTGACTATCTATGAAGCCTCTAAAACAACTGAGATGGATATTGGGACAAACCCCACAACATCCTAATTAACTAATAATAAAACTTAAAGCAATAAAAAGGAGTCCTCCGGAATGCAATGAGGCTCACCAACTAACTCTGGAGTGCTCAACGAGGCGATGGATGCTGATCCTGATTACCTGCGTCTGCATCACAATAAGATGCAAGCCAACTGGCATCAGTACATTGAATGTACGAGTATGCGAGTTGGAATGCTAAACATAACATAGGCTTGAAAAGATTCTGAAACACATACCTTGGCTCTTCTCAACTCATGAATAACTCAACTCATAATAAAGCAATGAAACATATGCAATTTATGAAAAGATTTATAAAACAGTAAAAAGAAACTTAGTTCGTTAAAGAAAATGCAATAACAAACTCAACTTTACTCATATAACAAAGTAATATAGTTTCTGTAGGAGATTCTCTAACCGACAACCACCACTATGAGCCTAAGTGATGGTACAACGTTTTACCTCACGCTGCCAAAGTGGATCCACTAGTCTATGCTAAAAGCATCTTAAGGAGTCATCTAAAAAGTATGATCCTTTACTACCCATGATGGCTACATGGTTTATGGAGACTTGAGTTAATATGAACTCGCATCCCCAAATCGGTGCTCAATACTACTCCCAAAATATACTTAGCTCATATGTTTTTAAAACAAACTTCTTTCTTTGGTTTGAGATAATTAATCAAAACTTAGCTTAAAAGCTCTCTTGGAATCGGTGTTCCCTTTTCTTGCTCAAATGAAAAAAAAAACATTTATAAACTCTTTGGGAATACTTAGTTCCCTTATAGCTTTTTGAGAAATGAACTCAATTCTTTACTCTTTGCTTAACTTGAAACTTAAGTCTTAAAACAAAGTTAAAACGTTTGCAAAAGACATTTGGAAAACTTTATGAACTTCTCTTAACTTGACTCTTGATTTCTCTTGACTTGACTCTTAACTTTCCTTGAATTGAATTTATGGATTCAAGGATCGTGATTTGTGTTAGGAAAGATCTCATGATGTTTAGGAATGAATTTAGATAGCTAAACATGAGAAAATACCAAAATATCAATAATTGAGGATGGGTCCGCGACGCGGAGAGACATTTAAAATTTAGTTTTGAAAATGAATTTTGAGGTAGAACGCTCCGTGACAGTTCCGCGATGCGGAGCGATTTTTCCCTGTTCTGGGGACCAGCTCCACGACGCGCCACCACTACCTAGATTAGTCCGACGAAATTTCTTCTTCATTTTCCAGCCCCAACTCACCCAAATTTGGTTCTTCTTTCAAATTCTTTTTAGATACAGATACCCAAAAAATGTACCTAGTAACCTAACTCAACTCACTAAATAACTGGACCTGATGATCTTAGAAACTTCCCAATTTTAGCCCAACTCAAGAACAATATCACAAAACATCAACTTTCAAACTCTTTTAGGACGAATTCACGCTGAAATAACATGTTTGGCGCGTAGGTGAACGAACCCAACACTAGGAGAGACTCACATACCTTGTAGGATCATATCCTTGCAGAAATCCACAATCAATTCCTTACGAAGACGACGAATCTTGCTTTTTCCTCTTCTCTTTTCTCTTGCGTTCCTTCTCCAAAAACCCTAACTCTATTTTTCAAAAGCGTAAACTGAATCCTAGCAGACCCTAAAAATATTACAAAAACCAAATTAATTAAGTTGGGTAAGGAAAAGACCAAACTACCCTTAAAAAAATCCGGTTTTTGACTTTCCTTATTCCAACAACCCAACTTCCAAAGGACATAACTTACTCATACAAACTCGGAATCGCACAAACTTGGTGGCATTGGAAAGATCGTTCCAAGAGATTTCCAACCATATTTGTAAGTACACCTAACTCATCCTGAGCTGGGAGGTATGGCCGTTTGAAGTTGACCAAAAACCCACTTTTCCTAACTTAAACAATTTTCCAGATTTTTCTTTATTCCCAAAAATGACTATTTCCAGTTCTAAGCTTCTTCTTAGCTATTTCAAATTGTGAGATGTTACATAAACTCCCCAAGAATATTAAAGTATAATATTTTAACATTTGATATTATTGCATATATCTAAGTTGTAAAGTGTTATTGTTTTCAATACATTTGCATGTTTTACCTTACAGTTATCCAATTTTCAATCTTTCGCCGAGTTGTTTTTCAGTAATGTATGTTCACACTAACTAATGTTTCATTCAGCTATTTTACATATAGTATATTCCATGTACTGATGCAATTTTGTGCTATATCTTTTAATGATGTAGATACATGTATTCAAGATCGACAACATGCGCTTCGTTGGGATCCTCTCAATCAGCTTTTGGTGAGACCTCATGGCTTTCAAAAGGCTCCAATTCAGTTATTTATTTCATTATTCAGTAGACATTCTAGTTTATTATTCATGTGCCTGTGGGTCTTATCCCAATACCTAACTTAGTTCAGTAGAGGCTTCATAGACAAGTTAGTGAGTCAGTTACGTATTGTTCTTGAGATGTTTTAAACATTATTATTATGATGATTCATACTTATAATTTAGATATTTCATAAAGCATGTTCATATGTGAATGTTTATTACTTATAAATCTTCCGCATAATTGTTTAGTCTTCCGTTTTGTAGCAAGTTAGGCCAAGGGTTCGCTTGACCAATAATAGTTTCCAAGTGTCAGTCACGCCGAGGGTATAGGCTTGAGGTATGACAATTAAGTTCTTATGACTAATTTGATTTATCATAAAGTAGCTATGACAGAGGTAGGCAACTTAGTACAAAAAAGAGCTTCTTTTCTCAGGTCGTTTCAGGCTGCAACCAATAAGGTGCTTTAGAATATATTTTATCCAACAAATTCGTAAATAATTATTTCATCGGCTTGATTACGTTTTTCGCTTTACTACTGTTTTAAATAAAAGTAATAATAAAAGCTAATTCCCAGTCCAAATCCACTATCATGAAAAAATCTTTGTATAAATTAAGTTATATGGACAAAAACCATAGTGAACTAAAGTTTAAGGATGAATCCTTCTAATCTAAACTTAGATTTCTTTGACTAATTTTGGAATGTAATATTTAAGAGATTCTTTTGAGCCTGAAGTTCCCGCAACAACTTAAATTCGTGCTAATTTTTGGCGAATTTAAAAGGACAAAAATTGATGAAATTACACTTAAGGAATAAGTCAAATATTTTTCCAAAAAGTAAATGACCATTTATTTGATAAGAATCTATTGGAGATGTTGGAACTAGAAAATATTTTCAAAGCATAGTAACATATAAAAACATCAAAAACATCTGTCTTCTAAATTTTTTGCAACACAATGGAATTTGAAGCATCTCATCGACACCAAAAGAGGATCAAGCACGTTAGTGCTCCATTTTCTACTTCTTCAATTCATGATCCGAACTTTACAATGGTTGTTCTGCCAATAGAGCTCATCACTGAAATCCTCTTAAGGCTTCCGGTGAAACCTCTCTTGAGATTTAGGTCTGTATCAAAATCCTGGCTTGGTTTAATCTCTAGCCGTAAATTTGTCAACACCCATCTCAATATATCTGCTAATAACAAGGCCTTTCATAGGCTTATTTTGGGGTTTGATCCACCTGAAAACAATCTTAAGGATTGTTCCCTTGACTCTTTACTTTATGACCATGTTACTAGGGTAATTGACTTGGATTATCCTCCCAAAAAATCCTATGAATCTATTAAGGTTGTGGGTTCCATCAATGGGGTTGTTTGCGTTGCCATTGAGCAAAAAGACTTGTTTCTCTGGAATCCATCAATTCGGAAGCTCAAGAAAATGCCTAGTTCTAGAACTGGTTCCTTTTACATGTATGGTTTTGGATACGATGAGCTTCACGATGATTATAAGGTAGTGGATATCACCCTAAATGTGGGTGATGACAATTCATGCTATAATGTGGGGAAAATTTATAGTCTGAATAATAATTCTTGGAAACATTTGGATGATTTACACATTGGCATGCCATTCAATAACTCAGGTATGCTTGTAAGTGGGAAGCTTCATTGGGCTATTACTAATAAATTTTCTGGTTATTATAATGATTGTGTCATCCTTGTGGTTGACTTGGTTGATGGGAGATGGGAAGAAATGGAGAACCCTTGCTACGGAGAAGGAAATTTTGATTTTACCCCGTACCTTGGTGTATTAGGAAATGACCTTTGTATGATTTGTCATCCTCTAATGATTCGTGCAGATGTGTGGGTTATGAAGAAGTACGGGGTTAAAGAGTCTTGGACAAAAATGTTTAACATCAAGTACGTGGGGTATAATTTATTTGGTCCACACTTTTGCTTGTCAAGTGAAGGTGAAATTTTGTTTAAGATTGGATCAATTTTCGTAATTTACAACCCAAATGATGACTCAATGAGATTTCCAAAGGTTTCCAATTGTGTTCACCTTGTCAACGCAAAGCTTTACATTGAAAGCCTTGTTTGGCCATTTGTTGCGGAACATACCAGGAATGCAACAACACCAAAGGCAACAAAATCTTAGATGACGAAAATCGTGTGATAAATAATTAGTAAGAATTATTTATACAATTTTCTCAAGAGCTATTAATTTTATTTTCTTTCTCATTTACATAACAATAGGACACTACATATCAAAAACATCTTTGAATCATATATGTTTGAAGATCTTTTTAGTGCTTTTTTTTTGCTTCATCAAACTTCTTCGCAAGAACAAATATTTTGGTTGTAGTGCTTGGTTTCTTAATTTTCAAGCTAATTGCACGCAACATTGTTTCATTAGGACTATATTCTATTTGTTTTACTTGTTTGGTCATTCAAAGCTGAAATGTCTTTCACATTGTCAATATCCAATGGTTCGGTGCATGGATAGAGTATCTCAGGTTACAGGTTCGAGCCTCTTGTCAAGCGAACTAACTCTAGTATTTTAGTGGGGATGGGTAGAATGACAGACCTATCATCCGTGATTTTAAAGGTTGTGGTTGGCCAAAAGACCACCTATATCCGGATTTCTCGATCATAAAAAACAATATGAAAAAGGGAAAAAGTCTAAAAGTCTTATAAGAAATGTCCTTGCGTGTTAGACTTACTGAGTTAATTACCCAATTTTTTTGCAACTCAAAATGTTGTAGTTGGATCAGTGTGTGATTTATTCTAACTCTTTTGGTATTTACATTGACTATGTATACCACTTGAAGTTGCATTTCCATGTTCCATCTAGAGATCAGATAAGTTAACTAATATATATTTGAATGGAAGCAATTTTGACAAGTCTCAAATTTAGTTGGTGCTTGTAGTATCTAACCAAAGTGAGTTTTGCTACATGTTAAATATAGATCATGCACAGGGCACTTTGGGTACTTTTTTCTTGATAAAGTAAATAGTGTTTTGTTAATGCTAATGTTATGTACTTTTGAACTTTCAAGAAGTGAATGCTGATGGTTGGAACAACACATCTATTCCCTGCTGACTGCACGGGTAGGAATGATGAAGGATGGGGTTTCTCTATGTTTAGTGTTCATTGTGATGTAGAAACATTTTTTCTTTACATGCAAAACAAGATTTACATATGCTCGTTGATTGCATATTACAGTTTGTTGGTACCTTTTGAATCTTGGTTGGGAAAACTTTGTGTCAACTGAAATTTCCATTACAAGGGTTGATACTGTTATTTAAGAGCTATCCAATGTTCATATTTACAACAACTAGATAGTTAGAAAATCATTGTTATCTGATATGCTTGAAATGAGAAAACTTTTTCTCTTAATGAGTTTTATAAAGAAATTTATTCTCTGTTTTCTTTCAAATAACTTCCATTAATTGTCGTGTAATATTGGAAAATGATTCTGCTTAGAAAAAATCTAGATCACACAACACATATACTTTATGGCAAAGTTTATACCTTTGAAACCACAGGTTTGTGGGGTGCTTCGGGAAGTGTTAGATTATTTCTTGTGTTGGTTACTAAAATTTTCTTGGTGTGATGAAAGTATACCAAGTTTAATGACTTACGACTGCGCTAATTTCATTGTGGTGCACTATTTTTTTGCACTGTTTCAGTGGACCCTATAAAATCTCGCAATTTGAAATAGCTAGGAAGAAGCTAAGAATTTGAAATAGTCATTTTTGGAAAGAATGAAAATCTCGAAATTTACTCAAGTTAGGAAAAAGGTGAGTTTTTGGTCAACTTCAAACGAACATAACTCCTAGCTCAGAATGAGTTAGGTGTACTTCTAGGTATGGTTGGAAAGCTCTTGGAGCGATCTTTCCAACGCCGCCAAGATTGCGCAAATCCGAGTTTGTATGAGTGATATACACCCATTGGAAGTTGAGCTGTTCAAATAAGGAAATGTCCAATACGGATTTTTGAAGGGTATTTCAGTCTTTTCCTTATCCAATTAATTAAATTTGTTTCAGTGAATTAATTAAGGGTCTAAACTGAACTTGGTCAGTTTTACTCTTTTGGAAAAGAGATAGGGTTTTATAGAAGAAGAAAGAAGAGGAGAAAAAGAGAAGGAGAAGCAAGGAAATCGTCAAGTTCGTCGAGTTTAGCTTGTGGATTTCGTCGGGGGTGATCCCTAAAAGGTAAGTGAGATCACATAGCATTGGGTTAGTTCACTCACGCGCCAATCATGATTCAATTTCAGCGAAGTTATTAGATTTGAAAGTAAATCATTGAGTTGTTGATAAATTTTCGTTTGAATTCTTGTGGGTTGTGTTGATTGGAGTTTCTTGTGATTGATTCACATTTTTAGGTTTGATTTTGAGTAGAATTTGATGTACTTTGATCATATAATCGATTCTAAGCTTTTGGGGAAAGAACCCATGGAGTTTAGGGGGTTTAGAGCGGGAAACGAAGAAGAAAATTTCGTCCATCGAAATGTAGAGATGCCTCTGCGTCGCGGAGCTGGTCCCTAGTTTTGGGAAAAGTCGTTTCGCGTCACGGAGTGGTCACGGACCGGTCTGCCTCAAAAGTTGTTTTCGAAACCAAAAATTAAATATGTCTCTGCATCGCGGACCCACCGTCAAATATTATTTTTGGTCTTTTCTCATGTTTAGCCATCTAAAATCATTCTTAAACATTATGAGATTTTTCCAATCACAAATCAAAATCCTTGAATCCATAATTCAATTCAAGGACCAGTTAAGAGTTAAGTCAAGAACAGTTAAGATCAAAGTCAAGAGAAGTTCTTAGAGTTTTTCAAAAGTCTTTTCCAAATGTTTTAACTTTGTTTTAAGACTTAAAGTTCAAGTTGAGTAAAGAGTAAAGAGTAAAGTTTGAAGTCCATTTCTTCAAAAGTATATGGGGATTATGTATTCCCAAAGGGTTTAAAATGTTTTCACATTTAAACAAGAAAGGAAACCTCGATTTCCAAAGGGCCTTTGGGCTAGTTTTCATAAAAGAGTAATCGCTTTCTAAATGAAGCAAGAGGGGAAACTTTGATTTCCAAGATAGCCTTTGAGCTAAGTTTTTGAGCACTAATCTCAAGTCATAGAAGAAGTATATTTTTAAACATAAAGAGCTAGTATCATATTTTGGGAGTAGTTTTGAGCACCGATATGGGGGAGCGTTTAGAGAACCCACAGCCCCATAAACCATGTAGCCATCATGGGTAGAAAAGGGTCATACTTTTAGATGAACCCTTAGTGCTTTTTAGCATAGACTAGTGGATCCACTTAGTGAGTTAGGTCATATACCCCCGGCAAGGTATAGGATGGTCCTTGGCAGCGTGAGGTAAAGTGTTGTATCATCACTATAGTTCTTAAGTGACGGTTGTCGGTTAGAGAAACTCCCACAATAGTATTTTGTATTTTTATATACACCAGTTTATTTTTATTTTTACATACATCTCAGAGTTATATGTATCTTTGCATATACATAGAGTTGCCATCATGTTTTAAACAATTTTTCTTTATATTGCACTTGTTTTTAAACTGCTTTATATTGAAATGAGTTCCATTATGTTGAGTTGAGTTGAGCCAGGTAAGTTCTTCAGTTCCTTTCAGATTCTTTTCAAGCCTATGTTGTGTTTAGCATTCCAACTCGCATACTCATACATTCAATGTACTGATGCCAGTTGGCTTGCATCTTATTTTGATGCTGACATAGGTAACCAGGATCAGCATCCAGCGCATCGTTGATCTAGTTGAGCTTCAGAGTTGTTGGTGAGCCTCCTTGCATTCCAGAGGATCCCCCTTTTTCATTACTTTATCATTTTAGTTCATTAGGATGTCGTGGGCCTGTCCCGATATCAATTTCAGTTGTTTTAGAGGCTTCATAGATAGTCAGTCAGATGTTAGTTCTTTCGTCATCATTTTGTTATTGGCTTATGTTTAGATTTGAGTTGCCGTTTTGGCTAAGTTAAATGTTTATTTTTAAAACATTATGATTTCAGTTTGAGACATGTTGAGTTATCTTGTATATGGATTCTCTTTCTTATGTCTAAGTCTTCCGTTGAGTAAGTAAGCCAGGCCAAGGGTTCGCTTGGGGACATCAATGGTTCTCTAGTGCCAGTCTCGCCCAGGGTGTAGGCTCGGGGCATGACAGACCCCACTCTATGTTGTGCGTTTTTAGTAAAATGATTGTCAATTCATTTAGTGGAACACAAATGAGTAATTGTTTGGTTTATATTAGTTTTAGGTAATGAGATAGATTAACTTTCTAACTATGCAGTTACTGTAATAGATGATTAGTTCTTAAAGTTGCAACTCGAGCCTTGTGTAAGTTACTATTGTGAGTAAACAGAGAGCAATAAGCCAAACATAAGAGCGTTGCACAAAATGCATCATGACCTTCATTCCCATCTCGCAACCGAAGTTATAGCAACAACATCATCCATCGGTGATGTGTTGAAAAGGGTAATAAGATTTCTATGTGGATAGGACATATCAACATCTTTTGCATATTTTCATTTTCAATTCATGCATGTAGGATCCTCTAGATCCGATTAGTTTTTGAAGAGTTCAGTCAAAATAACTTTAAAACACAGGTCCAAGATGAGAAACAAAATCCAAAACCATTTAGATTGAAAGAAACCAATCACTATTGCCAAACCAATTGTTCTAGAAAAATAACTCTTTCATAAAAATACTGCAAAAAGGGAAAATGACTAACAAGATCAAAATCAAGCAAAATTTCACCTTTACTTGACTTGGAAAGCAGTGAATACACCACATGACTTGAAGTATCATGAGGAAATCTAATGGTATGAAGTTTTCCCAAGTCTCTTTGACCCCATTTTCCTTTGTAATCCACAAATCCGTGCAGGTTTTCCGATAACTACAAAAGCCAGAAAGATCACTTCCCAACACTCTGAGATTCAAACTAAAAAATTCTATTTCTATTTCTATAGCAGGGTTGCTCCATCTTTCCTCACTTCTCATCGGCCAAATCAATAGAAACAATGTAGCTATTTTTATGAGAATGAGGACCTGCAACAGTACCCCAATAATATAGCTTCCTGTTAACCCACTTTAGCCGAATCAGAGTATAACATAACACCTTGGAAATCACCAACTTTAAACTATATATGTCACATCTATAATCACCCTCGGTCATATAAAAATACAAACAACCTTTTAATCATCATGAAACATTATCATATTCAAAACCTAACCACAATGTAATTATGAAAGCAATAACTTTCTTGAACTTCCTAATAGACAGATTCCATAGAAGAAAAAATTCTGGCACAGTCTCAATTCTCAAGATGAATCCTTTAAAGATGAACGCATTAAAGAAAAAGTGAGTAATTACTTTAGAGTAAGAAATTTACAGAGAAACCATGCCCTTCTCCAGCTCCAATAAGTTTAACTTGCAAGGATATTCCTTATACATATCTTTAATCCTCTTCCCCTTTTCTCCTTCGTATTGGTTTTTTAAGGATCGGGTAGAAGGCCCTTTTGCCAACTACTCGGGGATGATAGGTCTGCCCCTCTACCATTCCCCACTTAAGTGCTAGAGTTAGTTCGTTTGTCACAGGGCTCAAATTTGTAACCTAAGACATAAGTTCCTCAACCTTTGCAAATTTGGGTAAATTCACAATAAATTACCTTGGTATGTGATGAATATTCCTTGATTCTTCAGTTCAATGGCTCACAAAGGACACAACTCAACAATTGAACCACAATAAAATTCAATGCATATACATCAAATCTTGTCATTGTTTCATACAAGGATTAACTATATTTCCTTGTTATAGCTCGGTAACACTGACTTGTGTCAAATTTTCAAAGAATCATGACAGATAGTTGATTCCATAATGAGTAGGAAATACACTTGATTTGCTTTAAAAATGGTTTGCATCTCTCACTTAGTGATACATAACCAGTGCACCTAATTAGATTAACTTTAATATTGTGGATGACCAGATAATAGAACATAATGTACTCTAAACATGATTAAAAAATCTACTATTGTAGGAACTATTCTTAATTGATATAACAATGATGACAAAATTTGTACACTTATCTACTTTAGAATAGATAGGGCCTCTTTAAACAAAGATCATCCCCATTATCTTTATCTACTACATTCATGATTTTGACCCCATCTCGGACTCATGATCAAAGTAGCTAAATTTACTTTTTGAGATGCTTTATCCTTGCCCGGAATCATTGGTTATGTCAATGTATTGACAATGTGAAAGACATTTCAACCTTTGACATTTGACCAAATAATTAAAATAAAGAGAAAAGAATCCTAAATAAACAATGGCTAGTGCAATTTAGCTTGATGATGAAGTCACCAAGCACTGAAACCAAAGTTATTGTTCTTGCAAAGAAGTTTCATGAAGCAAAAAGGACCTAAAAAGATCTATAAACAGATATGGTTCAAAGATGTCTCTAATATAGGCACTATCTTCTTGTTTTATACTTGAGAAAAGAAACATAATGTAATAGCTCTGAAGAGAAATGTATAGAGAACTCTTACGAGTAATTTATCACACAATTGTTTTCATGTGAGATTGTGTAGTCTTTGATGTTGTTGCATTACTGGAGCACTCTTAAAAAATGTCAATGGATGCATGTCAGATCTTCCAAAGAAATATATTTTTGAAGGATCTAACACGGGTGCAACAACATTTTTGGAGAAATCCGAGCAACTTAGATTATTGGTACCTTCTACAACAAAGGGCCAAACTAAGATTTCGATGTAGTTCTTTGCCTCACCAAGATGATCACAGTTGGAAACCTTTGAAAGTACCATGAGTCATTATTTGGATTGGAAATCATGAGAACTGGTCCAATCTTAAACAAAATTTAACCTTAAATAGACATGCAAAATGAAATCATAAGGATACTTAATGATAAATATCTTCGTCCAAAATTCTTTAATCTCATACTCCTTTATAACCCACATATATGCGTGACTCCTTGGATGATTACAAAACATAGAGTGGCCATTTCCCAACATATTGAGGCCCGACATGAAAATAAAATTTCCTTTTCCACATCAAGGTTTCTTCATTTCTCCCCATTTCCTATCAGCCAAGTCAACGAAAAAGATGTCCCACTTTTTATTACCAAAACGAATGTGTGGTAGAGATATCCCAATGAAGCTTCCCATTCACAAACAAACCCGACTTCATAAATGGTATCCCAATATGATAATCATCCAAACGACTCCAAGAATAGTTATTTAGACGATATATAATTTCCACATCAAAACATGAATTGTTATAAATCCTATATCAAATAATATGCATACCTTGTAATCATCATGAAACTCGTCATATACAAAACAATACATGAAAGACAAAAAAATTATAGCACTATGTATTTTTTCTCAGCTTCCTAATTAACGATTTCCATAAAAAGTATTTGTTCTCACTAGCAAGACAAATTAAACCATTGGTAGAACCAACAACCTCAATAGAGTGATTTTGAGATTTGTTCGAAGGACAAATCGAGTCAATTGTCCATTTGTAGAGTGCTAGAGTAATCTCTCTATGAATCACATGGTCATAAAGTAAATAACTAACAAAACAATCTTTAATATATTAAGGAGGATTAAGCCTTGACGTAAGCCTATGGTGGGTGTAGCCCTTGTTATTAGTAGATATACTGAGATGGGACATAAAAAATTCAAGGCAAGAGATTAAACAAAGTCAGGATTTGTAAAAACACTTAAATTTCATAAGGGATTTTACTAGTAGTTTAAATAGGATTTCATTGATGAGATCTGTTGGAAAAACAGGTAATTCAAAGCTTGAATCTTGAACTTAAGTAGAATAAAATGGAGCACTATTAGTGGGTTTGCTCTGCTTTGGTTGTCGGTTGGAGGCTTATCTCTGTTAGATTCCATTTCTGTTGCAAAAATTTGAGCTCATCGAGAAGACAATTAAGGTTTTTGATGTTTTTTCTGTGTAACTATCTCCAAAAAATATTTCCTCATTGTACAATCTCCAAAATATATCTTATATAATTTTTTCATTTTATTATATAATTTGATGTTTTTCAAATTTTTGGACACAATAGCAATGTACGATTTTGGAGTTTTTTGAGATTGCACAATTAGGAAATATTTTAAGAGATAGTTACATAGAATAATATCAAAAACCTAGTTGTCATCTCGAAGAGCTCAAATTTCTGCTATACAAATGGAATCTGAGAGAAATGAAGCCTCCCATCGACAACCAAAGCAGAGAAAACTCACTAGTAGTGCTCTATTTTCTTCTACTTCAATTCAAGATTCAAGCTTTGAATTCCCTATTGTGCCAGCAGACCTCATCAACAAAATCCTCTTAAAACTACCGATAAAATTCCTCATTAAATTCAAGTGTGTTTCAAAATCCTGGCTTGGATTAATCTTTAACTCTAAATTTGTCAAGTCCCATCTCTGTATATATGCTAATAGCAAGGGCTACACCCACCATAGACTTATGTTAGGGTTTAATCCACTTGAGTATCTTAAGGATGGTTCTATTAGTTCTTTACTTTATGACCATGTGAGGCATGACAAGTGTAATGCCCCACAACTTTTAAGCAAAGGTTTGAACAATCCTTTGTTTGTCTATATGCCTGAACCTAATGATTTCTAAGTTGTACATATATGTTAAGGTCCTTTACTGAGTGTGGTAACTATATCGGATGTGTTTTAGGGTCGTATGTACATCAAACACCAAGCCAAGTTTAAAACCTTCCTACCGACTAAGTTCTTCGTGTGTACATCCCTACTTTATTCAAATAAGGAGAAACGTTGTGATAACTCAAAAAATAAAAAATTAATTAAATTAAATTAAATTTAAAATAATTTTAAGAAAAATACTTTAAGAGTCACCACCTAATAATAGGAAAAACTAGGAAACCAATTAGATGATCTACGAAACTAATAGATTCTAGGTAATGGTTCAAGTGATTCCGAAAGGAAGGTGTTAGGCATCATTCGAAATCCACAATTGTGGGTCCCGACTGAATTCATTTTTTCAAATTGAGGAGGAGATAAAAACAATATGCAAGTATAATAAACATGCAATATACACAAAGAATAAAGTAAACTATAGTATAAGACACAACCTAATATTTGCCTAACGCCAGTAATATACATATTAATGAATATAATATTCAAATTTCATTTGAATGGCTTCCTTGGAAAGAACTTCTGGATACCTGTAAACACACTTAGTAAACGCCTTAGTAATAAATAAATATGAATAAAAATAAATGAATCAATCAATAACTTAAAAATAAAAGTCCGTCTTATGAACATGGGAAGCCTTGAAAATCGACGGTAATTTCTTCATTGGCCAATTTTGACATACAAATATTATGAACTTAAACTAAATTTCTGTCCTTTACAATGGGGAGACATTGAAAGATTTTTTTTTCATTGGTCAATTTTAACAAGTGTAATAACAATTCAATTAAATGATAACTAATTAAAATGACTCTAAAACAACTCAGAAAGACACAACAACAGAGAACCGACAACAATAAATAAAGGAAATAACCTTCTAATATTATAATCCATGCCAGACCCACCAAAAGAACACAAAACATAAAAATTTTGTTGGTCAAATTAATATGAACAGTAGAGGTAATCAACATAATTGAGAATGACAATTTGATTACCTAGAAAATGTTTTAAAAATATGAACAGTAGAGGTAATCAACATAATTGAGAATGACAATTTTAATTTTCTTTTTGAATGGGGAGGGTTAGGTACGGGGTATGGGTAGGGTAGAAAAAATAAATTAAAGGATGAAGTAGATTTTTGAAAAATGTTTTCCTTAATTTTGGAAGAGAAGTCATTTTCCTTAAATTTCAAGAAAATGAGTTAATTTGGAAATATTTTCCAAACATTTAAACCAATCAAACATGAGAAAATTGAAAAACATTTTCTCCATTCCAAACACACCCTAAAACTCAATTGATGTTCACCAAAATGCTACCAGAAACAAAGTAAATGATCAAATATATTTAACAATCAAAGTGGTAGACCTTGAACTTCTCTGTCCAGATTCACAACAGAGAACAGAGCAAAGTGAGCAGCAATGGCTAACTTTAAACAACTACAGATCCAAAGTCATTAAAAAAAGTTGGAAAAAATAACACAATCAACCGAAATAGAGCAACAAAAGAGAAAATAAAACCATAAAAATCACATGAAAGACGAAATCAGTGAGCAAGAATGTTGAGACTTAATCTCCGACGAGAAAACAATAGACAATAAACTAAATTTGATCTCGTCTAAAGTGTTTTGGTTGCTTGTGTTTTGTCTCTACTCTTTCTTTACATAGAACTAAATTTGATCCTAAAGCTTCACCATGTCTGTTTATAGATATCCATATGGAAAAAAAGGCTACAAAGTGTTGGATCTACAAACCAAGAAAATTTCAGTTTCCAAGAATGTTATTTTCCATGAAGAGTATTTTCCTTTGTCGTCACAATTTGATTTACGTTCTACTTTATTGTCTTCTACTTTATTGCCTTCTACTACTACCATTTCTTCTGATTATCCCTTAGAATCTCCTTTTCCCATATCAAATTCAAATTCTGATTGTTCTTCTGATTTTGATAATGTCCCTATATCTACTAATCCTTCTAAATCTCTATCTCCTTTCAATGTTACTTCACATATCAATTCCTCTCCTAATATATCCCCTATACCTTCTTCTCCATTAGCTGTTGTTCAAACAATACTCAAAAAATCTTTTAGAAATAACAAGAATCCTGATTACTTAGAAGACTATATTTGCAATGCTCTCCACCTTACTGATGTGACTTCTTCTTGTTTTCTAAGTCCGGTTACTTTTGAGTCTTTATCTTTTACTAATTTATCTTCTCGCAATCAAGTGATCCTCAATTCCATTACTAGTATACCAGAACATGTTAGCTATATTAAGGCAGCTCACCATCCGGGTTGGCAGGGAGCCATGGCTAAAGAACTTGCAGCTCTAAACCTTAACAACACATGAGATGTTGTTGTGTTGTCTACTGGTAAGAAGGCTCTTCCATCTAAATGGGTTTACAGGGTAAAGTAACACCGTGATGGAAATATTGAAAGACTGAAAGCTATATTAGTCATTAGAGGTGATGTGCAGAGAGAAAGTATTGATTATAATTAAATTTTTTCTCTAGTAGTCAAGATGACCACCATCAGGTGTATTTGGCTATTGCACTGAAGAATGGATGAGGTGTTTTCCAATTAGATGTGAATAATGCTTTTCTAAATGGTGATTTAAATGAAGAGGTTTACCTGAAATTTCCTCCCGGTCTTGCACCTCCTTCTCCTAACCATGTTTGTTTGTTTAAAAAGTCCATTTATGGACTTAAGTAAGCATCCAGAAAATGGTATGCTAAACTCTCTTTCCGGACAAAGAATTCAAAATTAAAGATTTTGGTCAGTTGCATTATTTTCTTGGGATAGAGGTTGTGAGAGAAACTACTGGTATGATTATTTCCCAAAAGAAATTCACATAGAACTTGCTACAGGAGTTTGATTTTCTACATAAATCTCATGTTTCTTCACTTTTGGATCCTAATGTCAAGTTACTAGTAGATCAAGGGATTACTATAAAAGATCCTACTTTATACAAGCGTTTGTTAGGTAAGCTCAATTATCTCACACATACAAGGCCTGATTTATCCTTTACAGTGCCACATCTGAGTCAATATATGCAAGATCCTCGTGAACCTCATCTTGCAATTGCTTTACGGGTTCTTCGTTATTTGCTTAAAGATCCTGGTCTTGGTCTATTTATGTCTGCTTCTTTCAAATTGATGGCCTTTTGTGACTCTGACTGGGGTACTTGTCCAGATTCATGAAGATTAGTGAGTGTATTTTACATTTCCCTCGGGTCTTCTCCTATTTCATGGAAATCTAAGAAACAAACATTAATTTCTCTCAGTTTTGTTAAAGCTGAGTATAGATCTATAAGGAGGGTTGTAGCCGAGCTTGCCTAGTTGGTTCGCCTATTTGATGATCTCATAGTTCCGATCTCCTTTCCAGTACCTCTCCACTCTGACAGTCTTGTTGTGATTCACATCCATGAATGGACAAAGCACGTCGAGATTTACTGTCACTTAGTCCATCAACAATATATCACTGGCTTAATTACTTTATCTTATGTGAGATCTTCTTCACAGTTGGCTGACATCTTTACCAAGTCCTTGACCGGATCGTGCATCATCAGCTTTTAGGCAAGTTAGGGGTTTCTTCCTCCCCTCCAATTTGAGGGAGGACATTGGATTTATTTTCATATATTCTGTACATACATAGGAGATATGGAGATATTCTTTTTCCTTTTTTAATTTTGTCATGTAAAAATTATTTTGCCTTTTATTATTTGATCTTCTGAATATTCTTTTAGGGCTTACCATTAGGTATCATCTTACTTGTATAAATAAAACCTAATTGTATAGCTTTATTCATTCAAAACTACAAAAAAAAAACCAAATTCTATATTGTTCTTCAGTTATTCTTTCAACAACCTTATAACATTCTGTCTGACTTGCAGAAGCCTGTAGGTTTTGAATATCTCCAAAAAGTTGATCAAATGGAGGTTCGAATGATCTCGTGAAGCTCCTCCAAACAGACCCTTTATGTTCAACAATTGTGTCATTGTGCTAGTGATGTCAAAACATTGCACCAGCTGCCAGTGTAGGAGGGACCATGACACCAACTCCATCAAAACCAATATCACCTTCCTCTTCTTGATCATCAAATTGTAAAGCTTTTGGATTATGTCCCATGTGCCTTGGATTATGATGTCCTTGAGAAGCATTACTAGCAACAACATCGTCATCCAATTGGTCAGTGGAAACTTGTTCTCAGTTTTGCAGAGCACTCATCCTTGTCAGTTGTTAGTGATAGTTAAATCTCATGGTCAATAAAATTTAAAAACACTTCGAGTGGAACTATGATCCACCTTGAACTTTGTAAGGATATAACACCTGGGCATAACTCAACTACAAAAGCTAACTCATGAGAGGAGGATTGTCCAAGTATATACAAGGAGACCATCATCCATTCTCCAACCAATGTGGGACTTTCCACTCTAGCACCCCCCCTTCACGCCCAGGCCCAACTGGAGCATGGACCAGGAGTCCAAACGGACATGGATCTAGATCTGATACAATGTAAAGATATGACACATGTGCCTAAATCAACCCAAAAACTAGCTCATGAGGGGAGGATTTCTCAAGTCCATATATGGAGACCACCAGTCCATTCTCCAACCATTGTAGTACTTCCACTCTAACAAGCTTTATCTTCAAGACTGAGAGCTTATCTTTTTTTTTTGGTGCTACTTCTCTTGTTTTGCCTAATCTGTGTAAGTTTGGTAGTTCTCGAAGGTTTTTGTTTGTATGCCCCTCTAAATGTATTTATGAGTGGTTATTAATATACAAGGTAGTGGCCATCTCGGGGTTAATCACCCTAGATGAATAGATTAAAAGAAATCAAAATTCACCAGAAACTAAAAATAAGAATAGAGGCACATGCAAGTACTTGCAGTAAATATTGTATAAAGTTACGAAGAGCTTGTCCACGGATACAAATTATCCGAGTGTTGTAGACAAAAGAATAACTCATTTTACAGAAGAACTAGAACTCAGTTGGAATTTTTTTTTAGCAGCAACTAAATAAGCTGATAAACAATACTTGTACCTGAACCTCTCTCGCTGCTCAATTAATTAGTAACACCAAGAATAACCACCCATAAGTAAAATAAAAAAGAACAACAAATAAGATATACCATAGAACCAAATTCGTAAATACATGTACAAAAGCAAAAACATACCTTAATGGAAAGAACACTCTTAAGAATGCATAATTTTTTATCGATGGCGATTGACAGGTGCCAGACCAACATATGAGAGTAGATTCAGTGAGCATTAAGCAGTGGTTAGTAACAAGAGAAGGCCGTAGTTCTTCTTTTAACACAACTATGTGTTTTGCGATTGCAGAATAATCCCCAACTTTAAACAATCTACTCATTTTCCTCTTAAATATATATATATATATATATATTATTCTTTTTGGCAAATTTACTATTAGATAGTGTCTAACGGTCTTTTATTAAACATAAAAAATATCAGTAGGGACAAGTACAAGCAAGGGGGCTAGGCCTTACCTTACTAATTCTAATGAAGTACCTAACTTCTGTTACCTAACAAGCATGAAGAAAATAAGAGCTAGAGAGAACTAAGTATTTTTTTTATCATCACAGAGTTTGTAATACACTCCATGATGATAATACAAATGAGAATGCTTAAATAATGTAAAAATATGTCAATCAAGAAGAAAGTTGAGTTACCAGCCTCAAACTTTCTATTACTAAAGCATGAATTAAAAAAGATTGATTGCCCATCAAAAGTAACTTGAAGTATTTTTTTCTTGTCTTCTTCTTCAAACCTGTTCAACAACACTTGATGATTCATACCTTCTTTACTGATTTATTGGATCTAGTTGAGCCTATTGATACTGTCAAATGGTTTTGCTTTGCCTGTCGCATCGGTAGGTGCCTTGGAACAAACTCCTCAGTCATTTTACCGTCCCAACTATGTTGCCT
>JAJOOR010023770.1:0-31113 GCA_036250505.1 Solanum acaule
GTATTATCTAAGCACCTTACTCAAAATGACCATACTTAAGATCAATCCTAAAAATAACTAACTCTTTGAAGTTGGTCAACACCTACATTCTTCTCCCTTACTTTAACTAGGTGGTACATGCAACCTTCAAAGTCAACCTTAAGACAAAACATAATCCAAACTTATGGCATAGATCCTTCCCCCTTCAATTCTTGGATAATCTCATTTGGGGACTAACAATTTGACTATACGGGTTCTATCATCACCTGGGAGCATGACAATAACACTACCAACCCACCCTAAGGGTGACATATATATCTAGCACATCAAGTCCTATCTAGTAACATAGCCATCATTGGCATTTCTACCAACATCTTCTCCCGTGCTCCTTGTAACAAGAGCCCTTCTAGTAGTCACATCTTGTAGACCACCGATTAGAGAGAAAAAACTTTATAAAGCTAAACTCTACGGCACGACTAGAGAATGAAGAAGTGAAGTTTCCTAACATCCTATAGCCTCTCACTCATAGATGTGTCGTGACTCACACCGATGAACAAGACTATACTAGACGTGGTTTGAGACATCCTAAGACCATTCCAAATCCTTATGCTCTGATTCCACCTTTGTCACGACCGGGGTTACCCCCTAGAAGTAACACGGCGTAGTTGACCCAGAAGGGGTCACATACAAACCTCATAACATACATGAACATAAAAGCGTAGGAAAATAGTGTCGAATTTAAAACTTTTCTTTACAATCAAAGTCTCTTATAAAATGAAAGAGAACCTATGACACTATGTCTCAAACCATCTATTATACTTGGAATAAAACTCTTGAAATACAACTTTAGGGACACAGCCCTTACAACGAATCTTAAGCATTAAAGTAAAGACAATAAAGGATATAAGGTTGAGCCCTTGAATACAATAAGGACTCACCAATCTTCTTCTTCTTGATCTCCTACGAACCTAGCCACGAAGATGAAATCCAATATCTCCAAAGCCTACACTTATAGAAAATGTAGAAAGAAAGGGTTAGCACAAAAAGTACTAAGTATGGAAGCCATGCACAAAACCATTTAAACATGCATGAAAGGGGACATTTAATTTGAAATCATGCTATATGCCATTTTTTAACATAATCTTTGAAATAGTTGGAGACAGCAACCAATAAGGCAAATCATGTACATTTCAATAGAACATGAGAGATATCAATATAATAACAAGCATAGTCTCCAACAACCACATAATACAAATCACAATCTTCACAATACATAGCCTCCAATCAATATAAGGTATAAAAATTCAAATACCAAGATCATCTCCTCATTAAGTAATCATCACATAAGTATAGTAACTAACATTCATTTACAATGTACAACATAAGCCAATATCACATTCGTACTCATTTCATGGTAAAGCCATTACCTTGGTAACCCCTAAGGAACATTTGTGCATTGTGTGGTTCGCATCCCATAATACTAACCCCACCAAGCACCCCTTTGAAGTTACCTTGGTCAGGCACTTCATCTTTAGACCTCATTATATTAATAGTCACAAATAAGGAAATAGTCATGTACATTACTTGAATTATAAGGAAAGTCATTCATAACAACCACCCATTCAATATACATGCATGCATTCATATCTCATCATAATGCAAAGGAACCATCCTATGACATCCTACTAAGTCTACTTGTGCAATGTGGAAGTGAAGTCCCATACCCCCACTCCTACTAAGTAACCCACCAAGAAGTCATATTATAGGTCATGTCTCATTCATTATCTTTATTATATAGGAAAGAGTAGCCATAACCGATATAAACCATGTGAGCTACATGGAATCTGGTGTGGTGTAACCCCACACCGAAAGAAGGTGTCCTACTTGCCTAAGTTTGGACTAAATGTATTAGCGTCTTGGTGGATCCATTAGCTAAGTCCTATGTTGGCACATAGTTATGGGATAGGGATATTGCTTCTAGAAACTTGCCCTATTGCATTTGTTGAGGGGCTTCCATCTCATAAGTTCACTTTACGTGACCCTCCCTATTGCATTGGCGAAAGGACCTTTTCCTCATTGTCCATATCCACTCGGTGCTAGGCATTATGTCCCAAATTACAAGTCATTAGTCTTGAATTGTATTTACATATGTGAAGGATTGCTCTACCCTTCGTTCAATACAATTCATAAAATAGCTCATAGATTCACTAAAGGTGAGAATGTACTTTCAACCTTAGAATCAACATTAGTATGTGGGAATAACTATCACACCAAGATCATGTGTTCTCATGAGAATGGACTTTCAATCAACACAATAGGATCAATATGGTTATGTACATTTCATGCATAATAATGTGCAAAGGTGCATATGAGAACTATACTTTCAATTAACACCTTAGACACATCATGATCATGTTTATGCATGGAGTGTGTGTGTATAATTGTCCTTGCAATGACACAACAACAACATTATCTTTATAGGCACTTACCTCTCAAAGTGTTCATAAGTATGTACATAATATCACAATCATGCATCATTCACATATATTTCATACAAGGATCATAGACCATGTAAATCAACACATCTAACATATATCCTAATAGACATGTATATAATCATAACTCAAATAGATCATTCATTTGCATGTATAAGCTCATATACTCACATTGTAGGTCATGTGGGTAAAATCATTCCACAATAGTACCTTATACAATTTAACGTGCATAATAGCTTCATTTATTTTAGCTTTTACTCTTTAAGCCCTAGAAGTCATCTTCATGATTCATGCAATACTCTCAAGCAATATCTCACATGGTCATCATGTAAACCTAACTCTCAAGGTAAACTAACCACATGCTTCATTCTTGATCAATTATAGACATATAGCATCAAGTAATCTACACTCAATATTACTTCAACCATGAGTAATCATCTAAGACCTAATCAAGTTACTTCACGTCTACATGATTCATTTATAAGCAATTCATGTCTAGGTGATCTAATCTAAGGCATTACATGAAGAATTTCATCATTCTAGGAGGATCATATATAAACCTCAATTAGTTTCTTTCATGACATAACCTTAGAATCTTAGGTTAATCAATTAATCATGTAGAATTACACTAACATCAAGTTACTACATCATAATTAAACACCTCCACCTTTCATGTGGATCAAAAAGTTCATATACAATAATCATCAACACATACAACCCTAGCAAATTGCCTTCCAAGGCTAGGAATCAAGATCAACCCTAACTTCTAGAATTACCATGCTAGATAGAGATATATCATGATTTAACAACACAAAATACATAAACATAATCAATTGCTATGCTTATATGATCAATCAATTCAAACCCTAGTTCACAATTTAAAAAGAAGGGGAAATCTTGGGTCAAAGGGAGATTTTCATCAAAACCATCATTACTCCATTAATACAATCACAAATCATCATAATAAATTAAATTAAACCTTAATTAAACATCTGATTTGGTTTTGGAAGAAGAGCCTTGAATAGATTTTAAAACCCTAGAACTGGGGATTTAAAAGCATAGTTGAAGGGGCTTCTTGGTGATAGCTTACCTAGAATGAAGAACTCCCATACCTTAGACTTAGAATCCTTCCAAATTCGAGTAGAAAAGCTCCTATCTTCTAGAGAGGAGATATTTTGGAGGGAAAGGAAGTTGAGTTTTGATTTGGGTGTCTTGGGTTCTAATGATTTAATGACTTGGTTTAGGGTCTTATTAGCTTATATAGGTGATTAATAAACTAACTAACCAACTCCATAAGCCCTTAATTAATTAACTAACTTAATTCCCAATCACCAACTTCAAACTAAAAACTCCAAAACTTGCAGCATCTACTGTTTGCCATCCACAGATCGTGGATGGGTCTACTGGCCGTGAATGGCTTTCGTAGTTTGATCCTACAGCTTCATTTGCAGTCCTACTACAGGCCTTGACCTACGCCCATGACCTACGGGGTGTAGGTTTGTCTAAGCGGCGTGGATAGGGGTCGTAGATCAAGTTGTGTTGACAGCTTTTTGGGTAGTGTTGGGGTCCTCCTCAAGGACCCCTTGGGTGGTCCTTGGGTAGTCGTACCTAGACGTTTAACCCCTAAACATGTCATTTTAAGTACGGGAGCCAATTATCTTGATTTTAACCCTCATACGACACACCAAAACTCAACTACAAGACTCTACAACACACTAGTTCAACTCACTAGTTTCCAGGCGTTATAGTCATATCTTAACGTTTAACCCCTAAATTCCTGGACCTTCACTCGGGAACCTTTTAACTACATTTAATGAAGTTTCCAACCTTAAACTCACATGTGAGGCTCTAGTTTCACCTACTAGATTCCGTCAAGCATTAGCTAGGTCTTACTAGTTTTTATGGGGTGTTACAGTGTGGCTTATATTAGAGTAATTAAGCACACGCGCGATGGAGAAAAGATCCAGGTAAGAATGGTTGAAGGTGACTGAAAACATTTCTCGGCCATGATAGGGTTGCACTAGAGATCAACCCTTTGCCTATCTTTATTTTCCTTAGCGATAGATGAATTGACGCAACATATTCAAGTGGATGTGTTTGGTGTGTGTTATTCACAGATGACATAGTATTGATTGAGAGACCCATGGTGGATTTAATGATAGGTTAGAAGTTTGGAGACAGACCCTACAATCCAAAAGTTTCTGGTTAAGCCAGGCTAAAATTGAGTACTTGGAGTCAAAGTTCAAATGAAGTATCACATGAAGTGGAGGTGGAATTGAAGTTTGATAAACGAAGTCATACTCGAGAGAAGAAGCTTCAAGTACCTTGGGTTGCCTCCACCTCTTCTTGATGCGATAGAGTGGTGGTTCGACCTACACAGTTGTAAGGGGTAGAGTGGTTGTCTGTCAAGAACGCACACACTCAGATGGATGTGTAGGCATACTAGGAGTGGCCGGATTTGGAATGAAGATATACAAGACAGTGCAGGAGTGACCTCCGTGATGGACAAGATGAGGGAAGCAAGGTTGAGATGGTTCGAGCATGTAAATAAGAGGTGTGGGGAAGCTCCAGGTAAGTAGGTGTGCGAGTTTAGCTATAACAGATTTTTAGGAGTGGTATAGATAGGTCAAAGAATATTTAGGGAAGGTGATTAGATGGGACATGACACATCTTCAACTTACTGAGGACATGACTCTAGATAAGAAGGTTTGGCAGTGAGGATTACAATATAAGGACAATAGGTAGCCGTGTGTTGTAGTACTTTTACAAGGAATATGCAGGGAGTTATCCTTCTCATCTTCTCTTAAAAGTGAATATAATACTTTTTGTTTTTAACCTTTTGAAAGTGCATTTTTGAATGAAAAACAAGTTGCGATATGTTTAACCTCAGTCCTCGACAGTTAAGTTGCAGTTTTCATGTATGTTGCTTCTTGACTTTAGGTAAGTGTTCTTTCTTTCCTCTTCTTTTTTTCTACTATGTTTTGTTGTTTTCTGCTGCTCTGTTTTGTTGTCTTGTTCTGTTCTGTTTTACTGTACCAGCGCTGTTGTTTCTCTGCTATATTTTGCTGATTATTTCTCTCAACAATGAATATATATTGTTACAGTGATTAAAATATAGTGTTGATTATGTTTCTTTGATCTTCACAACAATTAGAAATGGCTGACCCCGGTTGGAACTATGGGAAAAGAACAAGTGAGACCAATAGGAACACAGTTGAATGTAACTTTTTTTTAAAAATTACTAATGGCGGAATCTGTCGTCACAAACAACATCTAGTTGGTACTTACAAGGACGTCTCACGGTGTGAAAAATGCCCGGATGGTGTAAGGGAAGAAATGAAAATATATGTTTATGAAAAAAGGGAGCTAAAACATCGGGCTTTATTTCAACGGAATGTGACTAATATTGATGATTAGTACTATCTCTAATGAGCTAGCAACAGTGTTTGGTGAGTCCTCGTCTTTTCAAGGAAACCCCCGTGTTTCTTTCAGTTAGTTACTTTCGTTTGCTAGGGACTTGCCTTAGCAAATCATATTAGTAGAGACTCTTCAGACAGTCAGTTTAGATTCAGCTATGTGTACTCATATATTCATCTATTGATATTTTTAGACTATTTCAGTTCAATTTCGCATCCAGTTATCTTCCATTGCTATTACATGTTTATTCTTAGTGTCATGCCTAATCATGAGGTTAGCTTGGGGTCACTTGTGGCTCTAAGCACCATGAAATGGCTAGAGGTAGTTTTGGATCGTGACAATATGATTCTTGTGTGAAGCACCTAAAGGTACTCCAAGATAGGTAATCGGAAGGGCCCCAACCCTACAATTCAATATTTTTGAGTGAGTGATCCAATGTTGTTCACCTTCTCGAAAAGAATAATCTCAAACGACCTCAAAATAATTTTGAGGTCTGATACCGGCTGAAACCAAGTAAAGACTTAGCTTAATAATCAGTGTTATCAAAGGCGAAAAGCGCAAAAAAGCTCTAAGGTTCGTAGGGGCTTTAAGCGCAAAGCGCAAATAAAGTGTGGGCTTTAGTAAAAAAGGTGCAAAGGGAGAAAAGAAAACAAATATATTTGTTTAGTCCAAGACTAATAATTATAAACATGAATGCCAAATAAATGACCAAAGAAATTGAAAAAAAAATTACGATGAAGTGAAATATCAAATTATTTAGTGTCACTTCTTATAAAAGGCTCATTGGCAAGGAAACGTTTGCCTTAGAACCTCGATGACGACACTGAACCGCACATAAAGTGAGGCGAAGCACTCAACACATTTTGAGTCTCGCTTTAGGGCTTAAGCGCGCCTTTGATAACACTGTTAATAATCCAACTAGGCCTCAATTGCATCATAAAAAATCAAGGTATCATCCGTAAATAACGAATGAGACACTAATAACCGCAACACTAAAACCCTTTACGTAACCTCATAAAATAGTTCTATCATCATACTACTTAAAGCTCACATAAATAAGATAAACAACATTGATGATAAGTGATCCCCTTGTCTTAAACCCCTCGGACTCCCAAAAATCCCGCATGGGTCATTATTCACCAACATAGAAAATCTCACCAAAGAGATTCAACAATTAATCCATTTCCTCCTCTTCTCCCCAAATCCCATTTGAAACATAATAGAATCTATGAATTTCCAGTTCACATGATCACAAACCATTTCCAAATTTGAATTTCAGATTTTCCAAATTTGAATTCTATATCCACAGCTAACGTAACTCCATACCGATGCTTCACTACTACTTTCATTTTTCAATTAATTAACGGCTAAGCGATTTCATAACCTGAGCTTTCCTTAACCAGCTGAACTTACTTCGTAACCTTAGCCTCCCTATCTTTATAATTTTCTAGTTCGACTAAGTGACTTAACTTCCCAAATTATTAGGGCAAAACTGATTTTTGAAGTTCACCTCTTGGAAAAAGTTATTCTTGGCAAAACTCCACTGCGCCTTCTAGCCTTTTAATCATACGGTAAAAATGAATAAAAATGAATAACGGAAAAGTGAAGATCAAGAAGAAAGTTCAAGAAAGTAAAAGAAAAATCAAAATCAGATGCGCTTCACGAGGGCATTTCGAAAGTCAATTTTGGTACGATTTTATTTTTTTGATTTTGGATTTTGAAAATACACTCGTTTTTGCAATTGATGTATATAGATGCTTATTGAAGAGTTAGATCTATGAACTTATCTAGTTTTCTTTATTTAACATTTTTTCTTAGTTTAGAGATTATTTTTCTATTATAGTCTTAGACGTCTAGGTGACATTTTCGTAGGGTGAAATGGAAAGATTGGTAAACTCAAACTTGGTCAAGGCCTCCGAGATGAATAGATCAATAACTTAGGAACCATTTCATTTTTTTAAGAACAGACACTCTCCAATTCAAAATACTTTGAGTTCTCAGAATATCAACCCTTTCCATTTTGAACATCATCTTTTTCAGCTTCTTCTTTTTGCTTGTTGTACCTGGTCCCTCTTCACACTCAAAAATTTATTCATCAGAAAATTCTCCAGTAGGAACAAAGGATTTAAACATTTGAAGTGTTTTTGAGAGAGGAGAAAAGAGGGTTTTGAAAATTTCTAATTTTTGGAAGGGGATTTGAATTTTCTGGGGAGATGAAAAGAAATATGGAGTACAAAGAAAGTGAAATGGTGTATTATGTGAAAGGAAGTGTCATTTTGGTATTCAAATTAGGGGTGTTCATGGTTCGGTTTGGATCGGTTATTAGTTAAAACCAAAACCAAATCAATTTAAATGTTTTTAAATTTCTAAAACCAAACCAAACCAAACTAGATCAAAAAAATAACCGTCGGTTTTGTTAGGTTTTTTTGGTTTATTTTATTCGAAAGTAATAAGTTTGTTGAGGACATACGCATCTCGATAGACACAAACACTTAGTGCATGAATAATTAACAAATAAGCTATTACACGAACAAAGTAATTCATCCAATGAACCAAGTTTCAAAAACTAAGAAAACTCATTGTCAATATCATAAAGTTGGTTCAATATTCTGGAGATCTCAACATCTTATCATAGTCTTTTCAATAAAATTATACCTTAAAATATTGAGAAATTACTTCTCAAAAAAAACAACCAATATTTCATAGTCAAAACTAATCAATTACCATCTTCTTTAGCTTGAACTTTAAATTATTCAATGTTGTGTTAGACAATTTTATAAAGAACAGCGAAAGTGTAATCTTTAAAGTAATGAATATTGAGGGATTTAGACTTAAGGTTTTAATAGTTAGGTTAAAATTTATGTTTTGGGCTTCAGAAAATAGTAAAATTAAAGACTTAAGTTGATTAAAATTTATCAAAATACTTATACTTTATTTATAAATAATTATAAAATTTATATATATAACTTCTCGGTTCGGTTTGGTTATTTTTGCGGTTAATTTTTAGTAAACCCGAAACAAAACCAAAGAATATCGGTTTTTTAAAATTTAAAACCAAACCTAACCAAATCAAATCAAATATCGATTTTTTTTAATCGGTTTGGTTCGGATTGCGGTTCGGTTTAGTTTTATAACCATAACCTTGAACAGCCCTAATTCAAATGATGGGACAACGATCACGTTTCTGAATGACAAACGTGTGGCGATCACAACATTTCTCATGCATAATTCAAAATGTAATGTTAAGAGTGCTAACCTTCTAGAACGGACTAGGTCCCTCTCTCTAATTGCCTAGATTTGTCCTGACCTCCCTTTTCCTTCAGCATTTTTTCCATATGTGCATACCTACAAAAGGTATAAGACTGAATTTGCTAAAACAAACATAACTGAAAAACAAGGATACCTGCTCCATTTGCATAGTCATGAGAGGGTTGATTGCTTCAGGCAGGATCCATTCAATCAGGTTTCAGCATCCCCAACTTCAATTTGATTATCTCGGCCAGGTCTTCTAAGAGCTTCAAGCTGCTATTTGATCCACAAGAGTTGAGAACATCAAGCTGCACCTGCTACATACTCCGCCTTAGTTGTTGAAAGAGGAACTAAATCTTGTCTTTTAGTTCCCCATGAATGAGAGATCAGCCTAGAAAATAATTCATTCCTAAGGTACTCTTTCTATCAACTTGATACCCAGCATAATGAACATCATTATATTCCTCTAAATCAAAAAGTATCCTGATAAACTTAACTGAACCACGTCCCTGTCTTCTTCAAATCTCTTAGGATTCTCTTAGATTTCATTAGACAAGCTTGGAATCTTGCATAAATCCTAACACTTATATCATTTACATTTGGACCACATCCATCAGCATCCAGCTTCGAGTTGGTCCCCAGAGAGTATCAATTGTCTTGGAATCCATAATGAGAAACTTCTTCAGTAGTTTCTCTGAGCTGGAACCAGGTCCCTATATTTGTTCAGACATCAATTGCCCTGATCACACTGTGCTATCTTCTTCCCTTTAGCTTAGTCACTATGAGTGTATACCTGTTCTTGACAAACTAGTCCTTGCTTAGGGTTTTCGTGAAGATGTCAGCCACTTGATCTTTCATTTTGCAAAACTTCATGATAACATTACCCCTTTTTAACATTGTCTTGACTTCAAGTATGTTAAGCCTTTTGAGCAACTCCTTGATGTACCTTTCTTGACAAACGAGGGTACCTTTAGAGGTTTGCTTGATCTACAGCTCTAAGAAGAAATCTAATTCTCCCATCATGCTCACTTCAAAACTCACTACTCATGAGTGCAACAAACTCTTCACACAACACCTCAAAGGTTGCTTCAAAGATGATATCATCGATATATACTTAAATAATCAGCAATTCTCCTTTGTGATTTCAAAAAGAGGATTTTGTCAATTTTACCTCTTTTAAAACCATTGTTGAAGAGGAACTTGGACAACCTGTCAGCTGGTCAGGGAACCGAGTGTCATACTTTGTGCTTCTTTCAAACTGAGCTTGATCAGCTTCTTCATTCTCACCTTCAGAATTCACATTATCAGTTTGAATTGCATTATCTTTGTTCAGCATTGTCTACGGACCAGGTCCCTCATCAGGTTAATCAGCTGCATCATCTTCTTTGGGATTGCTGGATTCATGAAGAGGATATTCTTCAGCAACCTCACTATTTAGACCATCTCTCTGAATCTAAAGAAGCTCTTCCATCTCAAAATTTTCTTTGTTTTGCAACTTACTTCTCAAATCTTCCAGACTCATCAAAAATTACATGAACATCTTTTTTATTGCACAAATTTTTATACACCGAATAAGCCTTGCTGGAGGAAGAATATCCCACAAATACTCTTTCATTATTTTTGGGATCAAACTTCTCAATATCATCCTTTTGGTCACAGAACATGTAGTATTCACCATTTCAGCCTAAAATTTCTTTGGAAGATTAAAATCCTGCTTATTCCACTTGAAGGATGGTCTAATTTGTTTCTCTTTAACACAAGCATCACAAACTTTATCATCTGCAAATTTTATTTTGGGCAGACCAGATGCCTTGACATAAGTTTGTGCAGTAGATAACACATAAGCACGTCTCTTGTGTCATACATCAACATTCTCACTTTGAGCACTAAGGCAAGTGAGACTGTCACTATGAGCAATATTCAGATCAACAATATACATGTTCTCCATTTTCTTTATCACAAATTTGTGAAACACTTAGAAGATTATACTTCAACTCATTGTCATAGTACACATCTTCAATGGGGTGTTCCACGGACTTTCCAATCCTTCCTACGCCAAAAGAGACACCTCCACCTTGAAGTGCCTTGATAGAGAGGAAATTTTTAGTTTTACCAGTCATGTGCTTTAAGCATCTACTATTCATGAGAATACACTAACCGATGTTACCTCCTCCCACTTTCATAGCATATCACTTGTTAGCCTTGGGAACCCATTTGAGACGGAGTTCCCAGTAAGAAGATAACGGAGTGATAAGAAAATCTTGTCCAATGGGGCAAACTGCTTTTCTTCAACCTGGGACCAGAAGCAACACCATGTCCCTTCTTCTGTATGTTCCTTTGTTTGGAATAGTTTGAAGAACTTCCTTCATATTTTTTTCCAAACAGGACAATCTTTCTTAAGATGTCCATTTCGACCATAATGCACACATAGCAAATTATTAGCAACATAAACATTTTTGTTGTGAGGATTGTATTGGGGATATATCTTCTAACAACCCAACCCTCTTCTATTGTTGTTACCATGACTGATTAAATTTGTAAGCATTTTAGAGGAAGTGGTCCATTTGAGGGATTTGTTCAGTTCCTCTTTTACACAGACCAGGTCCCTCTCCAACACAAGATTTCTTTCTAGAATTCCCTCTTCATTTCAGTAGTGTGCATCTTATTTTCAAGCTCTAGCTGCAAGTTGCTGGCCTTGTTCTTTCCTTTAGAAACTGTAGTAGTCACCCTTTTTATCTTTTTCTTCAGTTCTAGATTTTCGACTTCTAGAACAACCAGTTGTTTTTCAATATCAGATATTTGGGTAACTAGAGCAATTTTTCCATCTTGAGAGATGTCTAGGCTATTGTTCACGAGATTATTCTCAGTCGTTAGCTCATTGGTCAAATCAATTAGTACAACAACTAGCTTTCTCAATTTACTAGTAGAAAAGGTATTCAAGTTTTTCTTGAAGTATGATAAGGCTACCTCTTCATTAGCATCTTCATCATCTTACTTTGACATGAAAGCATCATCAAAATGTTTAGAATCATCTAAATCACTTGGGGAATTTTCCCAGGCAGTCAGATCCTTCTTCACTGTATGATCAGTAGTTTCTCTTCTGCTTGACTTGTCACGGACCTCGTCCTTTATTTTGTCTTTGCCTTCTCCATACTTGACATATTCCTTATGGTCAACCTTGTGCATAGGGCAGTCTCTAATGAAGTGACCTGATTTACCACACTTGTAACACAAGTCATTTGAGTTTGTAGCCCTGTCAAGATTTCCTTTCTTCATGAGACCTCCACGTTTTCTCACGATTTTTTGAAATCTTCGAGTGAAATATCCCATGTTCTCATTTATTTCAGGGGTTTGACTTTATGACACCTTGAGAGAAAGTGATATGTCCCTTTTTGCATCTTTCTTCTGATCAACCTCATTAATCAGATATGACCTTTTATCTTTGCCTTTGAGATTAAGACCATCCTTCTTTTGTGCATCTCATCAACTTGAAAATGTTCAAATAATGCATCCAGCATAACTACTCCAGAGTCCCTTGTCTCATCGACAATCATAAATTCATTTGTCCAAGATCTGTGATGAATTTTCAGTATCTAAGAGACTTGTTTGCATGCAGGGACAGGTTCTTCCAAGAACATAAGCTCATTTGTAAAGGTGGAGAATCTAGTACGCATTTCATGAATAGATTCACCTTCTTTTATGGTAATACTTTCAAACTGAGTAGTGAAGATATCAAGCTTAGATTTATTTGTTTCCTCAGTACCCTTATACGTTGTTCTCAACCGATCCTAGATTTCCTTGGTTGATTCACAAGATGAAATCAGATCATATTCATTTACTCCAATGCCACACATTAATAGGTTCCTTGCTTTGTGATTTTTCTCAACTTTTCTTCTATCGGAGTCATTATATTGTTGTCGAGTTTTGGGAACAACTCTTGTGACATCTCCATCTTTTACTTCCATAGTTAGCGCATAAGGACCTTCACAAATAACATTCCATACCTCAATGTCCTCAGCCATGAGATAGTCACTCATTCAAATATTCCACCATCTATAGAACTGACCATCAAGAAGAGCTGGCCTTATAGGAGACTGACCTTTTTGCAAGTTCAGTGGTGTCGCCATTCTTCGTAGGAATCTCTCTCTTGGTGTTAACCACATAGAGAGCCCAAGATCTGATACCAATTGTAGGAATATATGCGTCCACCAGTGATCACATGACCAAGTCCCCAAACAAAATAAAGTATGGAAAATATATAGCTCAAAGTAAATCAGGCACAATGATTTTACGTGGAAACTCCCTTGCTCAAGGGCGGTGAAAACCACGATATGTACTCACAGAATTTCAACCCAAACTCCATTTTATTCAAATAAAGCAAAGTTTCAGATTACAAACTCTTGCAACTTAGGAATTAAAACTCTTTAATCCATTCTCTCTTACTGTAGCAACTCTACTACAAAGGAAAACTAAGCAATAACTCTATTGACCATTAAACCAACTAACTCTAGTTGATCCAGACTTTAAGAACCCAACACGGTAACTATAGCCACCAACTTCAATCTCAATTATGAGAGCTAAACAAGCAGCAACTCTGCTGCACCAAAACATCAACTAACTCTAGTTGACATTCCTAGGAAACTCTACCCAAGAGAACATCAAAACAATGATGTAAAAAAGGTTGACTAAAACATAGATGATTCTACTAACTAACTCTAGTTAATACGACTCAAACTAAAGACTTGGACAAGAAAATGATCTACTATCCTTTATAACTTAGGAGTAGATTTATAATGTAAGCACATAAGACACTAAACTCAAAGTACAACAAAGACTCTTCGACACTCTATCAGCTCCCTTGTTGAGTATGAGAAGTGTTTTTCCTTGAAGATGGCCTTCTCTTTGTAAGCTTATGAATTTTCAGAAATTCAAATCTTTGTTGCCAAATCTTAGTTTGTGTCTTGTGAGAAGAGACTATATCAAATGGACACAAACCCCTTGGGACGACACCATTGGCTGAGAGCCTGCTACTCTAAAAAGTTGTGCATCAACCATGTCAGATGTGATAGCTTTTAGATAGCTGTCTTTTGACTTTTCCATGTACGTAGTCTACTGGGACCATGTCCTTTCAGTGTGTTCTTTATGAGTTCTTGAAAAGACTTGCTAGCTCTCTCTCTTTTTGAATGAATAATGTTGTTTGTTTATTTTTAGATATATCAATCCCCAACAAGAGTTTTGACCACTGAAACAAACAACCTCATCTGCCCTTCCTATTGGTGAAGTACGTTGCACTTTTCACCAACCAACCTGACAAGACAGCTTTACACCTGTACACCATTTTGAATCTGGACGAGAGCACTATGTCAGGGACCGGGTCCCTGCATTGGTGAGGATCATCAAAACACCCAAAATACAACATTTTCCCTTTTTTTGATGATGACACACAAATATTCCTCATGTTGAGTTTATTCATTCATTTTCCCAGTCATCAGTCCCAATACCAGAAGACCCTTTCCTGGATCTGGTCCCTTGTTAGATCCCTAAGTTTGTTAAATCATCAAAACTTAACATCATCTCCAAAATAACAAGATTTAAACCTTATTGTTTGGGTATAATGTAATTGTTCATTCCAAATGTGCTCTAGTTCATACCCTTACCAATGATTTGAGGCATTGACTGGACTAAGAATTTTTTAAGACATAAATTTAAGAAATTTAAAAACAATTCTTGAGGATATTATGGTCTTCTGTTGAGTACTTATGTTGAGTTTGTATTTATGGACAAAATATATGCATCTTGGAAAGTGGGTTCATCACTTTTTTATAGGTGATATTGAGTCAACACGTGTTTAGATTACTCTACTTTGTTCTTTCCATTGTAACAAACTAGTTGGAAGTTGTAGTTTGTAACTACCCGAGTCTATACCCCAACCGAAACATGATACCTGGAACCACAAGTGATCCCAAGCTAACCTTGGCATACATATCAAAGAATCACATAAAGAAACTAAGTAGAAGCTGAAATACATAACTGAATAATAGAGTTTAGAAAACCATGAAACTACATTTCTACTGTTTAAAATAAGCCTATACTAAAAAAACATAAGTTTGCTGGGACATGACCACCAACTACCTCAAAACCAAAGACAACATGAAGGAAAGTCTAGTCACCTAAACTAATTAAGTCTCCAAATGAGAAGGGCTCACCAAGTGCTAATTGCAAATGCTGCAACCTTACCATTGACGAGTCTGAGTATGAGCGCCGAAATCTACATCATAAAAGGATGCAGCGCAGAGAAAAGCATACGTCAGTATGTGGAATGTACTGAGTAAGTAAAAGGCACTACCATAGTAGTAGAAATGGCATAACGAGGATAGTGAAATAAGGTTCTCAAAATCAAATACATGGCGAAAGAATTGAAGAGAAACAATTGGAATCTATGAATAAGTATCATAAAAATATCTTTTCAAAAGCACATATTCATATAATTGAGTTTTTTTCAGTAGACTTGCATAATCATATACACAAAATAGCATACTTGAAATGAACCATAAAGACTTAAAAACATGTGATAAAAATGCATAATTAGGGAGTTTTTTATAACCGACATATACCATGTGAGCTCATGATGTTCAACAACTAACCTAGTTGGGAGTGTTTCCCTATACCTTGCCTAAGTATAGGACCATATCTTATCTCTGTGAATCCACTAATCTTAGCCTCTCAAAGCTAGAAGGTCAACCGACAAAACGGTTAAACATAATCCTATGTTGGTGCATAGTTATGGGAATTTGGTTTTCTAAACTCGCGTCCTCTCGGTACTAAATAGTCCTCCCAATACAACATATATTCATATAATGCTCATAGGTATGAAAACCACTTATCATTTTGAATCATGTATGAGGCTAATCTCAAAAGTCACATCTTAAAATAACATGTATTCAGGTTGTAATTCATATCATGTTTGTTTTCATGCTTTAAAGACATAAGAGTTTGAATGACCATAAAAATCATGCTAAATCAATATCATAAGGTTTCAAAACCAAAGTGAAATAATAAAAACATAAATTAATAACGAAGATCATTAGTTCATAAAAATTCCTAATTTTACTTCTAACAATCTTGAAGAATTCTTGAAAATCAAAATAATTTAGGTATGAGAGGAAATGCACACCTAAATAAATTGCTATATTTTAGCTATTTTCTGTTTCCTAGTTTTTTTAAAACTTTGTTAGTTACTGTTAAGTATTAGTTCCTAAATTTCAGCAAACACTAAGTTAGTTTTAGCGGATTTTTTAGCATTACTTTACATCATCTTAGTTAAGCTGTGATGTATTTATTCAGTCTCATTTATCAATAGAAATCACTTTTCCTTTTTCTTCTTCAATCAGTTCTTATTCTCCTCTGTTAAACACTAATAGAAGAGATACTCTAATTGAAGCCTTATAAGCCTGAGAGAATGAAGCTCGAAAGAAAAACTTGTTTGGAAGCCTTGAAACCCTAGTTTTTGTCTTCCTTGCGGTTTCTTTTTGAGTTGGGGAGTTGAGAGCGTAGAAATAAAAGAAATCTGAGTACTTTATGGAATATATTTCCCTAATAGAAGTTAAAACTTTGTGACTTAGGCTTAGGAAAAGTGGGAAAAGATAAAAGAAACCCTAATTAAAAAGTTATTGAAAACCTTCCACGAGGTCATCTATTGTCTGTGGTTTGATCTACGACCCATAGATCCCATTCGTGTTTGTCAGACTAAAATTTTAAGTCTCAAAATTCATTCTACGGGCTCAAATTACGGGCCCGTAGATGGTTTTATGACCCGTAATTGGGTCCGTGAACATCAGACAAATAAATGACTTTCAAAAGTTTGTTTCACGAGTTGACAGTACGGGTCATACTTCAATTTACGACATGTCAATGAGGTTCATAGTTACTAACTCTAAAAACTATGATATGGTAGTCTTTGGTAAAATGGTCATAACCTTTTATGCCACACTTGAAATGATGAAAATTTGGTAGTGTTGGGAAGAAGACACCACCTCATTCATTCTATGCTGAGAGATGTGGTCGTTTAAAATTTGACCCTTGTATGAACTAATGTAAAACCTTAGCCGATAAAAATACTTTGAACTTGGTTTGGTGTTTGAGGCAACTTACGCTCCTAAAACACATCTGATATACTTACTACACTTCGTAAAGGACCTTAACATATATGTACAACTTATAAATCATTGGGTTCGGGCCTATACACATATGGAGGATGATTCAAATCTTTGCTTAGAAGTTGCGGGGAGTTACCTTAATAGTTGATCTTCCTCAGCAAAGTCAGGTTTGTTCTCTCAACAAACTTTGACTTATTAAAAAATATAGATAAAAAATATAAATCATTTTCCACTTTTTTGGACAATATTGACTCCTTGCAGTAGGAAAGAGCTATAGTCATAAGTGTTCTATTGTTCCATACCCATTTTAATGCTGATGTGTTTGTTAATGAACTTTACCTATTGAAATGTTCTCTTATTGAATATCCTAGTGTTTGGATGGTTGATGTTATGGTGTGCATTCCTTATTATCGATTTACTTTATTTTCCCTTCCATTAAAACATGGATGCTCACATCAATGATATTTTTTATCTAAACAATTAGTTGTATGATATATTATTTGCATATTGTTAGTCGTATATTTCTAAAGATTACACTGTATAGTAATGTTTATGGAGACTGTATAAAAAATGCAGCCCCTTTGCTTATATTATAAGTGATTTTTCATTACAATATGCCTATTTATATCAAGTCATGAGGTTAATTGATTCTTTTTCCTTTATTGAAGGTCCAACTGCCGGAAGGAGTAACACCATTTGTTCATACAACTCAAAATGAATTTTTAGGGTGAAAGTGAGCTCCAATTCCTTGCTTTTTTTATGATGGTCTCCTTACCGATAATCCTTAAACTTAAGCTTATTTTCATACACTTGTTGCTTAGACTTCTGAATTATTGTGTCATCATTTACAATTGTTAGTACCACCAGTTAACAGCATTCTTTCTTTTGATAATCCTTAAACTTCAGCTTATTTTCATACACTAGTTGCTTAGACTTCTAAATTATTGTGTCTTCATTTATAATTGTTAGAACCACTTGGATAGCATATTGATTATACTTCGGTCCAAAAGGTTAGTTTTTTTTTAAGAGATTAAACTTAGTTTAACTAGTGTACCTTATTCCATGATCTGCCAAGGATTTCATGAGATATAATTTCACTGGCAAGAAAATGAGTAAAAGAAAACTTTGAACTCCATATTATGATTATTTGCCCAAGCTTAAAATGAAGAATTTTTCGTTAGTTGAAACTAATGTTTTTTATTATGCTTATGTTCATGTTTTTCTTTGTTCTATGAGATGGGGAAACTTCTTCCTATGATGGAGAAATAAGTTTCAGTTTCATTCATAAGAAAATTTTGTGTCCTACTTCTTCATTATGTGGTTTATAGCTTTTTGGCTTCCAAGATTGAAGCTTTTGATCTCTTAACTTGAATCTCAAAATAATCACCAAAAAGAAGAGAGAGAATAATACATGTTATAAGTGATCAAAATTAGTCGTCAAGAGTTTTTATTTCTGGTGATTACAACTCATTATGCCTATTCTTCTTTGAGCTGGTATGATCGACTTTGTTTTTCTTCATCTGAATCTTCTCAAATACGATCTCCTAGTCGTCGAAAAAGTTGATCCCCTAGTTTAATCTCATATGCTTCTGGTTGGTCCAACAAAAACTCTTTCAACTGCAAAATGGAGTAATAAAATCTCAAATTTTCTAGTATACAGAACTTCTGATTCTATCAAATACCAACTAACATATTGTCCCAAAGGATGAAAAAGAAGTAAGTAAACCATGCGATAAAAGGTACATTTGGAAGGCTAAAAATTTAGAGCAAAACCAGAGCCTTGACATGAATGGTGTCTCAGACATGGACCCGGTGAAATGAAATTCTCCGTGAAAATACCGACTACCAACTGCTTAGACAGTAAGGCCTTGTGTAGATTTGGTGTAACAACCTTAATTGATTGTGTAGGATAGGTGGCACACAACGAACGACCTTTATACAAGTGTTGTGATATTCAACTCTTTGTTTCAAGGATGAATAGGTAAAGCTAGTGGTTATAGAATAAAACACCATATTTTGGAAGTAAGACAAACCTCTATAGAGTCTTGACCTTTATCCATAGTAAACATGATAGTGCTTACATCAACACTCATGAACTTTGCCTCGATTGCTCCAGTTCTCATCGCTATTTCAGTAACTTTACTTTCTCCTGGAAACAAGTAATCTCAGTTAATAATACCATGCAATTTACTTTGCAAACTATATACACTCTTCCATTCAGTCAACTATAGTTCAATCCAAATCAATTGAGGTCAGCTTTAGTAATCCTCTACTTTTATTCTCTTCTATCTAGGTTCACTTCATTGTAATACTAAAATGAACCCAACCTAAATCAAAGGCGGAACACAGATTTAAGCTTATTGGATTCCATCTTTAGATTCTCTAAATTGAACAAAGTTTTTTTTTTTAAGGTTATGAGTTCATATAATTAAGTACAATTTTATTGAACGTTTACGTATGAATTTATACTCCCCATCGAAATTACTAGGTTCATATGAACAAATTGCTAGAGGTTTTCAGATCTTACCACATTGTCAACTAATTTTCTCATTCTATTTATATAACACGAATAGATCCAAATAATTAGAGACGGATCCAACATTTAATCTTATATATTCTAGATTCAAAACTCAATGTAAACACAAAATGTTTTCTAATTTTTCATATTTAAATCTTTGGTCACTATGCATCATCCGCCACTGCAAAATGGGTATAACTAGCTTGAAATTGAAAGGCAATTGGTAGATTACTCTTTCAGCAAGACTACTATTTCACTAGATTCAATGCTATTAGTTAGGAAAATCAATTTAGCCATCACATTAATCTGAATCAGCCCAAAAAAAAGAAGGTAAAGCAAGAGATACCTGAGTTTGACGAGTTCCAAGTCGGAGTTTAACAAACCCAAAAACCGGACCCAGCTGCCGCTTCAATTTCCGACTGACTCATCGTACCAAAATTCGTCGGTTTCTTCCTTCCCCATTCTGTCCAAGCCTTGTCCTCTTCATTGTCAACAACGTCGTCTACATCGTCGGGAACTTGAAACGTCCGTTGTGCTCCATCGACAAATCGGTAAAAATTTCCAATTTGAGTATCAATCAATTTGTTTATGATTTCTTAGAGTGTGATTGTTGTGAATCAAGTAGACTTTGTACGGGCTTATGTGTTAGAAGTCGTGAATGGGGCTGATTTAGATGGGATTATTGGGCCGAGTAAAATACTAGAGAGTTTTATTTGGGATCCAGGCCCAATTATCAATCAGTTAAATAGGATTAGGGATTAGACACAAGAGTTATCCGTATTATGAAGAAACGTCTGTTCCTCTCATCTTCTTTCTAGAATCTTATTTTCTCATCTTCATTCTTATCTTTATCTTTAGTTAGTTGTTATTTCGGTATTTCTCTGTGTAATTCAAGTGTTGTTATTATAATTTGGTTATCAATGAATATAATGTTTATGTATTCGTATTGAGAATTTGGGTTTGTTTCTTTGGTGCTTTCATCCAGAGGTCGCTCTAATGGAGGACCATAGAGTACTCAAGGCTTCCGTTGATGATTCAATTTGTGATTCAATACAAGAGATGAAGGATTCTATCTGTAAGGATCTCACTGAATTCCGTTTGATGTTGCTAGAGATTTTGGGGGGAAAGGCTATGACCTCATTTGAACCCCAAATTACAGTTAAGAACACCAAATTATGGCAGTTTAGAGGCAAGAATCTGGAGGCTTGGATAGTCCAAGCGGAGCATTATTTCAATTTTTATAAAATTGAGGAAGATCAGAAGCTTAATGTGGCATCATTATACCCTGACGGTGAAGCATTGAAATGGTACCAATGGCTATTTCGGAATAATCAATTAATTAATTGGCTGCATTTTGCTGATAAAGTGAGAATTTGATTCAAACAGAAAGGATACAAGTCCACAGAAGGGAGATTTGCCAATCTCGAACAGTTACCATATGTGATTAAGTACCAAAATTGTTGTGAGGTTAGCTTCGGTGAATCAGATGTACTATTCCTAGGCCGCACGTATGTCCAACCACAATGGAGCAACATAACTAACTCATTTTTATTGCAACATCACGGTGAACAATTGGAATGCAAAAGTAATACCAATATGCGCAAGGTGCTTGATGAATCATCTGATATGCACAAAGATGCAAATTCTCTCGATAAATCCAGCAAGCCTATTGAACTTTTCATTCCCCCTAATGATATGGTAAATTATGTCTCCAAAATTGTTGTGGTACATAGTTGTGGTGATGATGTTAAAAATGAAGACAAGAATGATGAAGAGGAAATTTTTAACATAGGAAATGAACCTATAGAATTTGTTATTGCGAATGCATATAAGCCTTCATTCTGGAATAATTCTATAGTATCTATTCCTTGTGACCTTTCCATTTTTTATATTCGCAAAGCTTTGGATGATCGTTGGAATCAATTATTCGCTAGACACTTCGAAAAATTCTACCATTTTGGGCTTGTTCAACGTTGGGAGGAGATGCATTCTAATCCTTCCACTTTGAGTTATGCCAAGCTTATGATCAAAGCTACTAATGGTGGTCGGGACTATGTTGGCTGCTTTATCATGCGTCCGGAATTTGCTGAATGTGATGGTTATGATCTTAAATGTTTGGGTTCTCAAAGCAATTTAGTTGAAAAGAGTATCATTTTACATGTATGGGATCCTGGTATACACCGAGTGCTTGTGAAGTTAAAACGTTTGAATGGTAGCATTTTTTCCACAACCAAACTCAAGATGTTTTTATGAATGCAAAGCATCTTAGGAGACCAGTGTGCATACTAACTGTGCATCAATGGGAATTCTTCCTTTATGGTGGTGGAATTGATAAGTGGACCGTGCAACATTGGAATTCTCAGAAAGTAGATCACCAACAGCTATTTGAAATCTTCGAACAAGAACGTGGGCCTATTCTTCCAAAGTGGACTACAGAGCGATGTGGTAAATATAGAAGGGTTGAAGATTTGGATGGTAACAACAAAATAAAATGTAATATGTGTCATATAGTTTTCCATCAAGAATTCCATGGGCTTGAAGTTGCTTATCATAATGTGGATACTAAAGAACGTGCTCTTTGGATTCTTAGTATTCCTTGCAATAGTTGTCTCAAGGCATGCGTGATTTGCGAATATCTTCAAGGATCTGACTATCTATGTTCCAAATGTACCACTAACTTTCGTGTTCTGCGTGCTTTGCAAGTTGGATACCATATGGCCATGATCGAGTTCAATAGCTGGTCGAATCACATTAGCCGGTACCTCAGTGCATTGACTCAAACCGACATGGGAGCAATATTGTCCTTGAGATTTCGTCGAGTCCATGTTGATGTATTTCCACCCCAATGCACATGTTGCTGAGAATGTTACCTTTGATATTGCCTTAGTCAAGTGGCTATTAATATATTCCCTCCAAAGGATTGACCAGGAAGACAAAGAAGACACACTACTTGTTAAAGCAACTCCTAACATATATCCAAGTCTTAACAAGTTTGCTGCTATGATATCCATATATTGTTCTATCTGAACCTTGAGGACAAGGTTCTTATTCAGGATGGGGGTATTGTTGTGAATCAAGTAGACTTTGTACGGGCTTATGTGTTAGATGTCGTGAATGGAGCTGATTTAGATGGGATTATTGGGCCGAGTAAAATACTAGAGAGTTTTATTTGGGATCCAGGCCCAATTATCAATCAGTTAAATAGGATTAGGGATTAGACACAAGAGTTATCCGTATTATGAAGAAACGTCTATTCCTCTCATCTTCTTTCTAGAATCTTAACTTCTCATCTTCATTCTTATATTTATCTTTAGTTACTTGTTATTTCAGTATTTCTCTTTGTAATTCAAGTGTTGTTATTATAATTTGGTTATCAATGAATATAATGTTTATGTATCTGTATTAAGAATTCGGGTTCGTTTCAGTGTGCATAGTATATGTTAGAAAGTAGAAATTAAGCAGCACTTGCATGAATGTTCCACTTCACAATTTTTTTTTCTTTTTAATTTGAGATTGAAGAAATGGAATTAATAGTTTACTACTATCTTTAGCCAACCACGAATCGAGGATTTGAAGGTATGACTGTTTACGGATTGGGTGGCTTATCAGATATCAGTTTTTTAAATTTAATAGGTCGTTAGCCAACTTATAAGATATCGGTTAATTTGATTTCAGATTAGCGGAGTGTATCAGTTAACCTCTAATCTCTATGGTATCCTTTTTTTTTCCGATGAACGCACCTTACTAAAAGGATGACTTTTAAACAGTAACAAGATAAAATGGATAAATTAATCTAGAATTTAACTGGTTGTCACATTTTCATTGTCTAGTTGAAGCATCTTTGCCAATGACTCGATAAATTGTTGCATACTTTTCATGTATATATCCTCAGTACTTTTTTTGAGTTTGTTGATTCGCGCTCTATTCTTTAAAGAAACACAGATAATTATAGAAAAGTAAATACGTTTCGTGGCTTTACGGCTTTAGCCTTTAGGAGTTAGAAGTAAGAAAAGAAAATTATATAATTACTCTTATATATTACTGTAAAATATTAAATGAGGCTAATATACCTAGAATAAAAATGTAATTATGGTAATTCTTAAGGGGTTAACGGTTTACCCAATAAGGAAATTGAATAATTCGTCCCCACACCAATAAGTCGTTAATTATAAAATTTTGATCCATTCCCCATCCGTTTATTTGATAATCTAATATCAATAAGCCAATAAACCACCCTGCGATTGACTTATCGGTTACGGTTCAATTTTAAACACCCTAATTTGAAAGTTATCAGTGCACACTTTATTTAATGTAAAATTGCTAGTAAGGACTATTTGTCCTAGAAGCTTACTAATAAAAATAAAAAAGTAGAAAAATAATAAAGAAAAAAATAAGCAAATAGTAGCCAAAAAAATATAAGAAGATTAGATGGTTAAGCTATGGGGGAGGATCAACCATGGAAAAACAAGGGAAAATCAGAGAATGGTCATGATTGTTGTTTAGTAGCACACAATTTTTTTTATTTTTTTTATTTTGTCTTTTAGTTTTTTCATAGTGTAGTATCTTTAAACATTGGTGCAAATGGATAGATGTTTATCTTCCTAAAATTGAAGGCAGTCTAGGATTTAAGTATATTTTTGATGTATCAAAGGTTATGTATATAAAACTTTGGTGGAATTTCAGAACACATAATACAATATGGTCTAACTTTACGCGGACTAAATATTGTAAGAAGCAAATTTCTGCACTAGTTTAATGGAAATGAGGTTCCCAAATATGGAAGCACATACTGGAAAATAGAGATCTTTGAAAAAACATATATGGGGGAACTTAGAGGAGGCACTTCTACTATGGTCTAACTTGGGTCCCAACATATACATGTTTCAGATCTGCAAACTTATTATCCCATGAAAGATACTGTTGAACTTTGAGAGGAGGGATGTGACTATACAGTAATGAGAGATTTTGTGCTTCAATATGTGGTGGACCATGTTCAGGCAAATTTGCATTCTGCTTATCTCAGTAATAAAGTTGATAATGCTTGGTGGACTGAAATCAGTAACGGTAAATTCACAATAAAAGCAGTTTGGGGACTTTTGAGGAACAAGAAAGACAAAGTTAAAGACATGGAAAAATTATGGATAAAAGGAATTCCATTCAAAATCTCATTCTTGTGCTAGGAGATTCTAGTGACCTTAATTAATATTAAGGATCATTCTCACACTAAAGAATTGACCTTAGCACCTATGAACAATTAAGAATCACTTGGCACGACCTAATATATAAATGAAGAATAGTCCGGATCTTAACTTAGAAATTTTAAGCGTGTAACAGCACCACACCTGGTATAAGATATCCTAATGGTTGGCTTAGATACCACACCTGGTATATACTAATGGTTGGCTTAGGCACCGCGTCTGATATATACTAATGATTGATTCAGGTACCATGCCTGATATATACTAATGCTTGGATCGTGTACCATGCCTGGCATGGAGATATCCAAATATGGCTGACTTGGGTACTACACTGGTACACTAACAACTGATGGCTCAAGTACCGCACCGGTACACTAACAATTTGAGTTTGGATTCCATGAGAGGACCAAGTATGTGTTTATGGTTCCATGAGTGAACTTGATTTACTTCTTCATGATGTAATTGTTGCATGTTAGATCCTTGAGTTGTCTTGGTTATTAGGAGTCTAGGTTGTGGGTTGCTTGTGATGGTTGAGGTATGTTATTTGCTAATTGACAAACTTAATTCCTAGGGTGGTTTTTGCATAATTGTTATAACTATGAGGTTAAGTTTATGAGGACTCAATTCTTAGTTGTTTCTAAACTATGTTTCTATTTATCATGAACTTTATTATATAAATGCTTTTGGGTTAGTTGGTTGGATGAGTTGATTTAAGGCACTAGTTTTATGTACTTTTCCAAAGGGGCAATGAGTGTGCATGAGAAATGAGAAATGGAGAAAGGATAAAAGGTAGTGGATAAGGCTAGTGATGACCTGATATTCGTGGATACTAATATTATAGAAAGGTTAAGCTATGATTTGGCGTCAGGATGGTGTTATTGAGAGGCATGGGATCAAGGTGCATTAGTTATGACATTTACTCAGGAAGGGTAATAGTATGTGAACAGAGAAATGGGGTGGTGTACCTTCCTTAATGCATGGTTATTTTTTATTATATACATTATATTATGTGATATGTTTGGATCGATTGATGATGCCTACCCATTTGTGTTGTTTGTACTGATACTACTCTTGCTATGCCACTTGATATAGTATGGTTGCAAGGTCAGTGACATTTCATAGGTGAAGACGATGATGATCTCTGACAGCTTTCACTTTTCCTTTCTTATGGTGAGAGTGGTGTCTCATTTTTGTGTATAAACTATGCTTTCTTAGTAGGTCTTGTACCTGTTTAGACTAGTTCTCTCGGGGGTTGTCTTTTCCAGTCTATTGTAAAAACGTTTTACTAAAGTGGTGTTTTCCTTCAAGTTATGATGTTAATGGAATTTTTGTAGTAAATCATTTATTTTCCGCATATTATGGTTTAATCCAAATTGGGTGGTAAGGATTCTCCTATCTAGGTGTTAGAGTAGGTTACTGCATGACCTAGTGGATTGGGTGGTGATAAATTTGCACATCATATTGTGCTTTTTGCACTATGCCACGTGTGGAAGCCACCTTGTCCAGGACATGGCATCGATGAAAATCTCGATCCAAGTCCTTTTTTCATCCGAAAATTTCACTATTTTGAAATTATTTTAAGTCTAGAGCTTTTATTCTTTCATGTCCTCATCCTTCATCTCTAAGGCGAGTTTCTCCCATGAAATTCTAAATAATTTCAAGTATTTCAATCCTCCCTTTTCAGCTTATTAATGAAATCCTACACCATAATAGGATTTTCAACAAAAGCTCAATCAAGATTTCAAAAACTGAATTATTGGACCTTCTTCTTGTTAGAGTTTTCCATCAAGATTTATGGAGAGTTTAGGGTATGTAGAACTTCAATGAAGTATTTCTTTCATCCTTATGTCCAGAACTCCTCAATATTTTATGAATTTAAATTCTATAGTTAGGGTTTTTAACCCACCACTTTCAGATTAACCCGTTTTGTGACCCAAATGGATGATTTCTTGAATTACTTACTCATGATTTATGAATTTTGACTATCGTATTTTTTTTATATTCTTCGCAAGATTTTTCATAGTCAACTTTGTTAGTTCTTGACATGATTTTGTCTATGATTCTTGAAGATTATATTTTGAAACATGATTTTAGAGCTTTTATGTTATTATGAAAACTATGTTGAGAATCTACAAGTTATGCATGTTCTTGAAAATTTTCTCATAATTTGAAAGATATGTTTTATAAAGAGATTTTACATATAACTTTAGAAAGAAATATTTGAGATTTGTCTCATAGATTTGAGTATAGTCTCACAACAAGATGTGTTATAGAAAGAGATTTTTGAGCAAGACTCATGATAGTTTCTATATAAGCTTAATAGATATGTTATGAACTATATAGATAGTATGTATTGGGATTAGTACATACCACCGAGCAAACGAGGGTTCTATATAACCCAAGTTTCAGAACTACGTGCCATCATAAAATTATATTTCACTGCTTTATCGATTGATTATTTCACCCTAAGAGGCTCAAATTGGTGGATCCACATTAGACAGACAAGTTATATACCATGGTGAGGTATAGGAAAACCATTCCAATTTGGATTAAACGTTGGACAATATGAGCTCACATGGTGTATGTTGGTTATAAGAAACTTCCAACTTAGATACTAAATTCTTACCGTTCAAATATGTATGATTATGTATATTCATAGATATGATGTCAGATTGTGTTGATTTTATATATGCATCCTTCTAAATATGATTTCAGAAAATATGGTCTAATATATACATTTATTTCAAAATATTTATTTATGGTCTTTCACTGCATTCTTCTTCAATTGATATTTACATAATTGAAAAATTCATTGTGGTCTCTCTCACAACTTATGATACAAATACGAATTCAACTATTATTTTTCTTCTTTCATACTCAATACCTTCTATGTTCCTTTAGCATACCCATTTTACACTATATTTTTCATATGATGTAGATACGCGTGATTATTCTCATGATCGTGGATAGAGAGTAGTAGTTAATGTGTCGTCCTCATTACATAGTCAGTTGTTTATCGTTATTTCAGACTTGTATTATGGCTCGCTAGGGTCTTGTCCCCATAAATTATTTTATTCAATTTAGAGGCTTTCAAACTTAGTATTCAATTGTACTAGACTTATTCTTGAAATCTATTTAAGTTATGATTTTAGTTTACAACTTCACTTCAATTTTTATATTATATGCTTAGATATGCTATGACAAGAGTTAGCTTGGTATCACTTGTGGTTCCAAGTACCTTGTCTTTGTTAAGATTTTAACGACATGACTCTATCATTATGAGTAGGTCCATAACGAAAGAATTTGGACTAAAAAACTTTCAAGGTAGTGATTTAAAATTTTGCACCTGGGCCAGCCTTAGTAAGAACTTGGGTTAGGTGAGGTCTAGGATAATCCAAAAATGGGTGGGGTTTATTGTCGAGGTGTTATTTATATTTTCTTGTGACAATACCTTAATGAGTCCATAAGGCCTTATGGAGCCAAATTAAGATAAGTAGAATTCCCGGAACTGAACTTGGCGTGAAAGGTATATGTCGAGAGGTCAAGGGATAGAGTTGTATTATAAAAGGGAATTTTTCCATATGTTGAGTTGTATATCCATTACTGAGCTCGCTATAACGAAAGGTGTACTGGTATAGTGGTGCTCATACTACTATAGTGGGTTAATTTACCGCTATAGCAGCACTACCATAGCGAGACTGGGGCCACTAAAGCGACATAAATAGAATTTTATGAAGAAAACAACCCAAAACCCTTGTTTTCTACACTTTGAGTTCTTGAACTTGAGAAGGGAGATTTTGGGCAATTTGCATCAGTTTCCCCGTAGAATTCATTGATAATGGTATAAATTCAATTCTCCTATCTTGTAATGGATTCTTAAGTCTTAGAATCTAGGTTATTGTTGTTAAGGGGAGGTTTTGATATGACTCCATGGTGGGAAAGAGCCCTAAGTTAGGAAAGATGATCATATTTTGGCCGGGGTTAGGATTTGTTAATAATCCGGGTAAATTAATAGGCCATTAATGATTGATTGTTGTTTGTATTATTTATTTTAGACCAAGAACAAGTTGAGGCGCTTTGCAAGGGTAAAACTCGGGTTATTTAGAGTTTCCAAGAGTCTTGATTTGAGGTAGGTGATGGTGGCATGTTTTCGACTTATGTATGTATGTATGTCTACTGCTTTCCACTATCATTTGTGCAATGCATGGTAGAAAGACATATGTAATGATATTCTATAGGTATTCTCATGCAATGAACTTATGATTGTGACTTATGGTTTTCAAGTGGTCTTGTTCATTGTGCTATATGATTGTGCATGTTTGTTTGTGATTGTTGGTTGGCTTGGGTACCACATTAGTACATGATATATGGATGGCTTAGGTACAATGCCAGTAAACTTACAGTTTGGTTTGGGTTCCATTAGAGGGCTAGGTATGTCATTTTGGTTCCATGAGAGGACCGAGCATTTGGATTTTAATCATGTGGAACATGTTTGATTCATTATTTGATTCAAGTATTGATGTTTCATGAAATGTGACTACGAGTCTATGTGTGGTTGATATTTGTTGCTATATTGTGCATTGTTCTTTGTTATTGTATTGTAGTGACTATTTATATTCATATCTTGAAATGGCCACGTGATCCTACCGGTAAATAGTGGTTTATGTACTGATACTACACTTATTACTTTCTTGTTAAGTGCATCAAATCTTCCAGAAGCTCATCTGAGACCTCAATTAAGAGATGTTTGTTTCCGAGTCCAAGGGTGAACTTCATCTTTTATGCTTCTATAGATTCTTCTACATTATCTTTCCCATTTGTTCGGACACATACTATAGACTTTATTTTTTAATTAGCTTTTGGGGTTGCATGCCAGTTTGACTATTTTAGAGTTTAGGTATGGTGACTTTCAGTTATTAGGGGTAATTTTCGCGTCATAATTGTTTTAGTTATTGGGTTAAGTTTATGGGGACTCATTATGTAGTTACTAATATATTTTAATCATTTTTAGTGTCAAATTTTGGTTAATTTATATAGTGTTGGGTTGTTTCATGTTAGTAGTTGGTTCTCCCACTAGGTGGTTTAGTGTGGGTGTCACTCACGATAGTCTAGGTTGTGAAAAACTTGGTATCAAAGCTCTAAGTTCATTGATCTTGTCATACCAAAACGAATCTACTGGAGTCCTCCAGAATGGTACAGAGGGATTGTAGGAAATTCTCTTTCTTTCTTCTTTCGTGTTATGACTTGATTCCAATTGGTATCATATCTGGTGATCCAAATTGGTCTCTAACTCTTCCACTCTTCTGTCCAAAGATAGTTGACACTAGATGTAATGGTGCACGGGTTGTAGCTCTCGTGGCAAAGCAAGCGATTGGGCCCGCAACAAGAGGGCATGGTACAGGGAGAGGGAGAGGTAGGGGTAGAGGCAGGGGAAGAGGAAGGGCAACACCTACAAGAGGTAGAGCTCACAAAGTGCATGCACTAAGGTAAGAGATCCCAGTCCCACCCGAGGATGCAGTTGTACAAAAAGAGGTTGAGATTGAGATCGAGGATTATGTTGAACATGATGTGAGGACACTGAATGGTATAGTAAGCCTTCCCTTATAGACACGGGACTGTTCAACATGTATTCACTTTTTTGAGTGGGTTGGCAGTATTAGGTACTGGATTCACTCCCATGGCTTAGACTACTCAAGTTTTGGCCACTCAAACTGTTGCTACTACCGTTCCTAAGGTGGATGGGGGATGAGGGAATTAGAACTTTGTTCCATCCATTACTCGACCCTATGATGACCGGCACAAAACATGATATGCTGACCATGTTCTTGAAGCTTAAGCCTCCAGTATTGTTTCAAGGTTTTGAGGGAGATGATATGTTCGAGTTCATCTTGGATTGATATGAGAGACTTAAAAATTTGGGCATTGCATTACTGGTGGAGCCAGAAACTTTATAAAGGGTATCCAAAAATCATGGTGTGTAGCTGTCAGAATAAAAAAAATTGTGTTATTTGGGGTTTGAACCCAGAACTGCCCTATTCAAATAAACACCCATTACCACTATGATAAAGCTATAACTTTTATCAAGGGTGTCGAACTTAATA
>JAJOOR010023771.1:0-21384 GCA_036250505.1 Solanum acaule
CTTCTTTAATGGTTAATCCGTTTTATCTTGGGAGGAATTAATCTGCAACCTCGGATACTTGAGGGGATTAAATTTCTTAAGGACACACAGTGGGTTCTGTGGACTCGGATAGTTCTTTGTGTTTTTCTTTTCATCTTTTATTATTTCTGGTTTGCTAATCTGAATATAGGAGATAACACTTCCCCAAAAGATATTATTGTGGAAAGATAATAAAAGAAGAGTTTAAGTACTTTATATACACACTATCGATAAATGAAATTTTACACCATCAAATCATCTTTATTTTAAAAGTGTTATCTCCTGTATTCAGGTTAGTCAAAAATACAGAAATAGAAAATAGATGAAATAGACAGAATGTTTTTAATTCGAGTCCACAGAAACCACTATGTTTCCTTAAGAAATTTAATCTCCTCACTGTACCCAAGGTTGCAGATTAATTTCTCCCAAGATAAAACGGATTAACCTGTTAGAGAAGTAGTGGTACCTCAAACTTCAATAACTTCAGCGAACGCAAGAACAGCAACAAGGGCACACACAGACTCAGTCGATCGACAATTTTGTTTATGTAAGAAAATGTATGCAAAGAGGAAAAAATTTCAGTGTTAGAAAAACGGAAAAAGACCTCTTATTAATAGCCATTTACAGCAAGGAACGCGTCTGTTCAGACAAATCTGTTCAGACCCGGTTTTCCCAGAACTTTGTGTCTTTTGGGAAAAGTAACGACTTTTCGGAAGGAACAGGTCCCTTCAGAACGTTTTTACCGTTACACGTGAATTTTAAATAAATTCCATTGCGCCAAATTAATTATGTTATTTAACTAACGTTCTGAATTAATTTATAAGAGAAGGAAATGAATTAACAAGATTGATTAAATAAATAATGTCCAAAAATATTATTTGAAGCCGAGGCCGAACGACGACGACAGCGCGAGGGGCACCTTCTTCTTAACCCTTTAAGAACTAAAGGAAGTGTTTCCTAATATAATGACAACAATTTCCTTTCTTCTACCAATATGATAAAAATGACTTTTCATTTGTACTCCAAAATTAGTTCCCCAGTTTCCATTTTCTTTTCTTATTTTTCATTCACACCTTGCTAATCCCAACAAAAAGATCCCTATCACACATATATATTATAATATTGATGGCAGTATTAGTTATCTTGTTGCTTTGTAAGTAGCAACACCAACCAAGATTTGCTTGTTCCGCGTGGTGATATATGGTTTGTGAGTATTATTTTATGTGTTTTATGTATAATTAACTCTGCATATCCGTTGAAACAATTAGACAAGAAAATTAATAGTGACAATCAAATTAGATAATTAGTGATAATTAAAGTCTAATTAGATTGTTCTTACAACTAAGTGAAAGAAACATATACACTATTTTATTCTTCTTACTTTGACTCATGTAAAAGAAAATACTACTTCTTTGTTCACTACTTCTTCTTTTGTTCATTTTTTCCCTTTTTGGTATGATTCCTTTAATTTAGTCTTTAGTGTAGGTGTCAAATGGGTGAGTCGCGTTTAGAGTTAAGTAAAATCGGGACATTAACAAGGAATATATTATTATCTTTAATTACAAATTTTGAATTCGAGTCTCTTTGAATATGAAATTCCTTTTATTAGAATACACTTTACTTCTCAAATGGACTTTTTGATACTCTCCAATGAAAATAATAACCATCTCATTCGCATTTCTTTGACTCTAACATCAATCCTTTTTATTTGGAACGATTCTTACCAAAAAAGCAAACAAACTATAATTAACTACAAATTTTGTTGCAAATTTGCTCATAGGTAACAAAAATCTATCGCTAAATAATATAATCGATGAATTTTATTTGTATTGTTACAGAATTTGCCTGTTGCTACATGAAATTTAATTTGGAGTCGATATAATTTCTAAGATAAAGAAAAAATTAAGTAAATAAAAAAGTTTAATAACTTATAGAACAAAATCTCTTATAATCTAATTAAATACAAATTGTCTCGATCCCTTAATTCATATACATCACCCAAAGTATCAATAATATTCATGTTACTTTATAGGTGGCATTTGGCAACACCAACCAAGATTTTCTTGTGTGCATGTGTTCTATTACACTAATTTTCCCTATATCCTTGGAAATACATATATAGTTGGTGAAGATTGAAGAAAATGTAACAATTACGTAATGAGTTTGGTAAAAAAAAAAAAAAAAGTCCAAGGATACTTGACTAGTTTGTTTTGTTCTTATCATGAAATTCTAATTAATTTATATTTATATAAAATCACTCACCCAACCAACTTAGCGGGCAATATTATTAGTTATGGATATTTTTGAAGATTCAACTTTATACTATTACATTGTCAATAGACAAGAAAGAAAATTGATGACGAATTAACAGTTAACCAATCCTCATCTTACACTAAACAACATGCTATTGATTGTTAGACTAAAGAGTCTTTACTTTTCATTATTTTAGTCTATAATATTAATATTGAGACTTAATTATTATTTTAAAAGAGTATTACGTGGTATAACATTGAGACTTATTACCCATCAAATGATATGTTACTTGGAAAGAAATCTTCTTCAACAATTGAGAAGATTCAAATCAAAGATATTTCCAACTAGATTTAAAAAAATACATATATAATCGTCGGTATTTTTAATATCATTATCAAAATCCCTGAAAAAATATTTACAGCAAATTTCTTCAAAAATATGAAATTTGTAATTTTGAAAATAAGACCATGATTAAATCAAAGATTGCAGCTAGACAGCCATCACCGTATTCCTATATTTTACGGCCTTTATCGACTATAACCAATCGATGGAAGGCATCTGATTTACCGATTCACCATTGAACGACTTTGGCTTTCTTTTTCTACGCCTTCGTCCAATAAATAAGATTTGATAGTGATATTATAAAAATATTTACATTAATAGTAAACCTAACTTAAACTCAACCAACAATTAGTCAAATCAAGGCTATATTAACAAATAAACTAGTTTTAAGCTTTTGTAATTAAAAGCCTTGGCTTTTGTCCAATTAATGACATGTATCATTATGCAATGACACGTATAGGCCTTTATTTTTAAATTTCTTACCAAACTTTATATATTTACCTTTTTCTCATCTGTCACATACAAAAGATTATGTTAATCCCCTTCCTTAATTAGGAAAAAAAGACAACCTAAAAGTATAATATAGTATTTTTCTTGTTTGGCTTTATTCAAGAGATCAGATCGAATTGTCAGCCACGTGGTGCAATTTATGTGATGCTGATTTGTATTTTTTTTTTATTTGTGTGATTTAAATTTGGTCAAAAATTAAAGTCATTGATAATTGTGATAGATGAACCGACCTATTAATTTTGAACGTGTGATGTACCAAGATTTTCAACAATTTACAACTTATATTATTTGTCATTTTGCTTTTACGTAACGTTGACGTTAATATCTTTATTTGGGTTCTTAATTACTGTATGATTTTTTTTTTCTAATATGGGAATTAAGATTTTATGCAAATAAAGGAAAGGAGAAGAAGAAAAGTGAAACTTAAATATCTAGTTTAAGGTATAAATCATATAAGTTATAAAAAAATTATATTTATATTTTATATGAAATAGAATATGAAGTACAGTACATAATAGGTGTATTATTTAGAAATATGTGAATAGGCGTGAGATGCACGTGTACCCGTTAACTTAGAAAAAATAATCATATGTATATCTATCTTGAGAAACCGACATAAATTATGATATAATTTATAGTGCACTCATGAGGAGTACAAAAGTGCTCTCATATCGCTGGTAGTAGCAAGAGGAACCACCGTGAACTGCGATATCAGGTATTATTTAGCAATACGTGAATAAGAAGTTCCTAAATGTAATTCATAATATTTAATCACTACGTTATAATTGTCTATTAAAAAATATATTTGATACATGGAAGTTGAACTTTAAGAATTTATTTTAGTTGCAAAGAAAAGGGAATTGAGCAATCAATCAAATTCCTGTTGCTGTCAAATGCGAAAATATCTAAATGTTTGACCATTATAAGGTCACGTTTAGTAGTGGCAAATGGACGTGTTGGATCAAATTTGTGCGGATTGAAAATGGGTCAACATAAAATGGGTAATAATTCAATCAATCCATATTTGATATGGGTAAAAATGGATTGAGTAACAAATTGATTGGGTAAAATACTAGTTTACCCATATTTTCATGAGTAAATACTACTCTACTTAAGAATTCAAATGGAGAAAATATTTTAGTCTTTTTTTGGATGAAAACTATTGAAAATGCTTCATTTAGTTTTATTGTATCATAAAAGTAAAAAATAAAATAAAAAAATCCTAACTTTTCAATATAAAATAAATTTTATGTAATAACAAGGGGAAAATATTTTTAATTTCAAAGTAAATGAATAGTTGCATTTTAGGACTAAAACATGCTTAATGCACTCAATACTAATACATGATTAGATTATTTTACATTTTTATTTATTACCCAATATAAAATTAAACAAATATAAAAATATAATTATAACTAACAAAATAAATGTACATTTAAAATATATATTTTTGGAGGGCCAAAGACTTCACCTTTTCAATTATAGAGAAAAATAATTAGTTCTATAGAAGAACATAAAAAGGAAGAAAAGTTACAATTTTTTTTTAGTGATATCATGAATTTTGAGTGAATAAAAGTTAGAAGGTTAACCCATTTGACTAATCCATATTTTACCCATATCTTTATGGGTTGAATATGAGTATCAACCCATATTTTACCCATGTAAAAAGTCACTCACCCAACCCATTAAAATATGGGCGGGTTACCAAAATATGGGCTCATTTTTCCGACACTAGTGACGTTTAATAAAAAAATATCTGACATTAGATACAATTTCAGCCATGTAAGTCTGAAGTTATTCTTCAAGCAAGTTAACTTGTCAAAAAAATTAACTTAGAGTATAAGTTAAAAGTAAATTTTAAGAATATAAAACATAAAAATTATATTTGCACAGCTATTTACACGCATCTAATTTGTTAAATCGTAGCAATTTGTATAAATCGAGGTGATTTGTATAAATCGGGTGTCTGTGTCTATGAAAATTGCGTTTGTATATGTATATGTTCTTTGAGTTACGCTAGTGTGGCGAGCGAGATTAGGAGAGAGGCGAGCGAGAGAGGGTAGAGAGTGGAGAGAGGCGAATTGTATATGTATATCGGTTAGATAATTCTATGTATGTAACTACTATGTAATATATCAATGATTGTGTTTGTATATCTGCATAAAATTTGAATTTGTATACAATTGAATCGAGTTAAAACATTTGTATTTGTATATCAAATATCTCTCTCGCTTTATACAAACACAAATTATACATTGTATAGGACAGAGAGATATTTATTTGTATTTATATGTACATTTTCTATACAAACACAAACACCATTTATACATTTGTGTTTGTATACAGTGAGAGAGGCAAGGGAGAGAACTGAGAGTGGCAAGCGAGATTCAGGGGAGAGAGGCAAATGACAATGTATTTGCTGCGAATTGGAATTAAATGAAACTATAGCTATAACATTTATTTTGAATTAATAGCTTTGCTATAATGCACTACTTTTCCTAAATTAACGGTGACCCCATTTCGCCATGTCTAATATGAGATTATTGATTCAGCCCACATGTGTTTAGTCCATTAACCTTGGGCAAGCGAGGCAGGTGCGTCTTTTTAAGCCCAATCTTTTGGATTGGTAATGGGTTTACATTATTAATGGGCTTTTGTAGGCCCACAAAAAAATTATATTGGACTATATTACATGTGGACCGATTCAATGTGGCCCAAAACTTGTAAGAAACTAAGAATCAATTGGATCGGCCCAACATAAAGTTGTATTGGGCCTAACAAGCATGGTTCATGTTTTAGTTTGTTATTTTTTGGATTGTTGTCACTAATAGGCTTACAAAAAAAATTTAAATGGTCTACTATGTTTAGCATCACTAGAACATTAGAATTGGATTTATTGCCTAGGGGAATTTAGTAGAGATCGTTATACGAATAGTTTGACAAATTTATTGTTTACTTTTTTCTAGTTGATATAGTGATTATGCATTGATTATATACGAGCATAAATATATTATACATTCGCCAATTATTTTTAGTTTAATCAAATGAGTTGACAACTATTTAAGTTAATACTTCAATTTAAGAATTAGGACAATCGGGAGTTTTGATATATGATTCCATTATAAATGTTATTTTATTTATATGCCCCTTTTGTTTTATACAATATTAGTAAGAAATAACACAAGATTTTTTCAGAATAACTTTCTTATATTCAAATCTTAAGATGATATAGGAGAATATTTTCTCGAGATAGTCGAGACATGGTAAATTAGGCTAAAACCCATTGAGATGTTCTTTAAATCTCATCATGTAAAATTTAGGAAAAATTATATGGATACTCCATTTTGGAACCACATTTAAGTGATATTTATAATGTATAAAAATTTACAAGTTTATTCACTTCAAAATAACTGTAGATATATGACGTCTAAAGTTTCATATATGAATAAAATGCATATCAGTCAACTTTAGTTATTTTTACCTGGACTTTAGACTAAAATGCTTAAACTTCGATTATTAATTTATAGAAGTTTGAAAAAGAATCCAGACAGAGAATATGTATATAATTTAATCAACAAGAAAAAAAAAAGCTTAATTATTTTTAGTGGCAAATCAATACACAAGTATAAATAAATCACAAATCAAAGATACATTATAAGTCGTCAGCCATTTTTAATTATACGGCAAAAGCACCGCCCACATGTCCAAACCCTATGGCTCATATATTTTTCTCAATTTTTTGTTTACACAAAATCTCTAAATTAATTATTTGGCTAAGAAAATAGAGTGGCATGTGTAAATTGCTATTAATCAAAATATTAGGAGACACTAGTTTGTGGAGTTGGTCATTAATCTCATCAAGTATTTAATATCCAATTGAATTGACTTTTTAAACAATTTTTAAGGAAGAAATTAATTTTATAATTATCTAGTGGTTTTTCTTTACAATCTAAAATGACGTACTTTATTTTCTTTTTAGCTCCCTTTCTTTGCTTAATAGTATTGATTTGATGTAGTGGGATGTAATCCCTTTTTTCTACATTTTTTTTGGTAAGATTTGGGTGTCTATTGATAGGTCGGATCAGGATTTAAAATTTATAAATTTTGAATGTGCCATTGAATTTATAGGTCGTTATAGTTACTGATAGTTTCAATATTCAATATTTATACATAAGCAGTGAATTTTCTATTATAAATATAAGATTAAAGGAAAATTTATTTTAATTTGTCCAATATATACTTATACTACAACAAAAATAACTTTTAGCGGCAAGTGATTTACACATTAACAAAGAATGTTAAAAGTTTTTACGGTATTAGTTAATTGTCACTGGATCCAATGTTACTATAGGCTTTAGGAATATTTATAAAATGTGTTAATTGCCGCTAAAAATACATATTTAGCAACAGTTAAGCTATTGTCGTTGATTAATTACCACTATCGATCATCTTTGGTGACGTGTTACTATTGCCGCTTCACATTTGTTCATAACGAGAGAGAGATATTGAAGATGAATTCGTTTTCTCGAGAATCAAAGGTGGGGAAAATGTGAAATTAACGGGTTCGATTGAATTCTGAGATATAAACTTTGGATCCGTCTCTAAATCGAGTCATGATCATGAGATGATCCAATTAATTAATTCTTGGCATGAATTATATCTTCATTAGTTGGTTATTTTTTTCAAGAATCCTTTTGGTTAGGTAACTTTTCTCTTTCAGTCGTTGGCAACAAAATTCATAGTACGCATTCATTAAATATAAAATAGAAAAAAATAGGTCTATGTACGTATTATTAGAACAACTTGAAACTTACAAGCAAGTCAATATATAGTAAATTAAATAGAGCATGGAATTATTTCTTTTCCAAAATTGATGTACTGATATGATTTTATTTTTTATAATAACGTGGAGTTTCAAAGGTGGCTAAAGTGTGCTAGCAAAAAAGATACATATTGATAATTTCTTCTTCTCTTCATTATAGCCATTGTTTTCATCACATATTGAAAATTACTTAGCTGTATAAATTAAAAATAACCTTTATTTTATTTTTTAATATTAAAATATCTTGTTCAAATATTTCCATAAGACAGCAGTTTTGTGAGGATTATTAATATATACACTACCTTATGATAATGTAAATTGTACAACATGCTTTTATTTTAAAAATATTTTCCTCATTTTTTCAATTCAATCTATAAATTATATATCTCATTCGTCAAATATTGCTATAAGACGATGGCAACATATATATAGTTTATGTAACAACAACAACAATATATACGCAGTGAAATTTCACAAGTAAAATTTGAAAAGGATAGATTTTACCACTATCTCGTACGTATAGATAATTTGACACCCTGCTCTTTCAACAACATTTGCACATTTAGATGAGTAATTCTTCTTTTTTCCAAATCAATTAGTGGAATTGTGGAAACATGAACCATGGTTATATAATTGACCCACAATAAGATTTTTAAGAGATCTTACGTTTAAAGTTGTGATTCAGTGACCAATAAAATAGGTTAATTGAGAATTATTGGAATTCATATTCATTTGTATTTCAGTTGAAACATAAAATACTAGATAATTTTTTATTATTTGGTTAAGTCTTGATGAACAAATCATTCATTATTTATGTTATTAGTAGAAAACAAACCATATATTAATTAGTAAAGATACATAAAAGCTAGATATAAAAAATAATCAAAAAATCACCTCCATATCTTAGTTATTAAATTGTAGCAAATAAATTTGTGGACTGAAAATCTTGAATTTAAGTTGTTTACACATGGCCTAGCCAAATTCACGTACAATCTTAAAATGTTAAAATGATGAAATTATATATTCTATATATGTTGTAATTATATGATTAGAAAGATTACTCGTATTGACTTGGTTTTTGAGGGCATTCAAAAAGGAGATTCATGTCATTGTTCAATTAAAAAAATTAATTAAAGTGGAGGCAAGCCAACAAATCCACATTAATTCCATGGAAACTCTATTAGTCAATTCAATATAACTATTCAAATGGTGTTTAACATATATAAAATACTTTACAATACAATTATTTCTATTTTATTTATATAATTAATATTATAATTATATAACGACGTAGATTCAATTAAATTGATTTTTTCTTAAATCATATGGCTTTGTCCCTGGTCAAACTAACTCTCGATGCCCACCTACTTCTGGTGGCGATTGTAGCATATAACGAAAGAGTTTAACTTAACTCAATATCATTGAGATGAAATGTGTATAAATGATTACTAGATTTTATTTAAATTCTAAATTCACAGAATATATACTTGGACTAACTTTTGATATATATTCAAAGATTAGTTTCATCATCAAATGTTTACTTACTCCTATCCTAATATGGAAAGTTAGGAAGCATGACTTATCCAAGTTGATTTTTTAAATTAATTTTTTGCTCTTTCAAAAGTCTATACCTACTAAATAACTTCATCAACCTGCAACTTAGAGTCCTTTCAATTTGTTAGGAAAAGTTTGTTACTCCTATAGTAGAATCTTGTGGGTTTCTTCATGACATTCATTTATAGGTAAACTTCATATGGAATCTAACTAGCTAAGGTTTTTCTTTGTTTCAAAACACTAGTAGTATATATGTTACTTAAACTTGTCAATAAATTTCATTTAGACATTCAAATTATGACAAGTTTTAATTAAGCACGTGAATATCTGATAACGGGTTCATGTTAGACACACTTGATTCGAATTTTGGAATAACTTTTGCACGTGGTGTTGAGCGATTGTTACATAAATAAGTTAAACCACATATGATACGTCACTTTCTTTAATTGTATACATTAGCCTCAATAAGTAGTAAAACTTCAGACTGTGTATTATAATTAAAGGAGATGATATATTTTATATGGTTAACTTAACTATCTAATAGATGTTTGAGAATACACACAAGTTTTTTGAAAAATTCAACCGAAAGTATCTAATAAGAATACGTTATCATGCATCTTCAAATGCTCAATTGAGACAACCAATTAATACTTTAAGTGTCTAAAATGAAACTTACTTGACAATTTTAAAGAGTTGTCGATATATTAACCACTTTTCCTTTTTTTCTTTTTACATTTCTTATTAAAAAAATAAACCCTTACCAACCAATAATGGTAAAATATTGGTAATTACTATAAGCTGTAATTGGTTTACATGACTATCAAGTGTCATTCTTTTCTTGGGTGGATCAACTTCCTTAGCTTCACGTTGAAAATTAGACGAAAAATTAAGGGATATTATTAATTATAGCTTCTTTCAGTTCTTTCCTTTTAATTAGCTTTATAAACTTGACTACTTATTTGTGTGTTTAAAAGGTGGGTTTGAAGTACAATATGGATTTGAAATTTTAGTTATTCTGAATTACTGGATTCTAAATTTATAATTTGTATATAATAAATAGATTTTAAAGAAAAATACAGAGCTATATTAAAGTTTCGGCTGAATTTATAGTCAAAACTCTACCTCCGCCCTTAATGTTATTCCATATTTAAGGATAATGTATTTCCCATATAAAATAGACTTTAAACACACAATTTAATTGATGTCAAATATATTGAATATATCATATATCAAGGATCAAAATCATAATTTAAGAATAATTGAGGGACTAAAAATGTTATTTCTCTTTAATCTAAATATCGTAGGTGAAAATTATTAGATTTTGGGTTTAAAATATCACTTCGATGGCTCATTCTGACCGAAATGAGGAACAACGTGAATCTCTTTTTTTTTTCCTACTCGATATTTGATGTTCGCTTTGAGGACTTATTAATTCAGATTTCCTAGTCAGGGCTCAGATTTTGAACCTCTATGATTAATAATAGTTAAGTACTTACTACTCCATCACAACCTCTGAGTCCAGAGGCGGATCCAGTATTAGAAACTTGGGGGTTCTAAAATTTCCTTCCGTGTCCTTACTATTGAGTTGTCAATCAGTTTTGTTAGGTTCACAAATTATTACTAAATTTTCTAGTAAAAATATAGAATCTACGAAAATCTACTAGATTCATCCAAATCCACGAACCCCCACCTAGCTCCGCCCCAGCCTCCTACGGTAAACAACGTGAATCATTCATTCAGTTACTATACATATAAACTATAGAGTCGTGTTACTTTAATATTTTTAATTTCAGATAGAAAAAGTTGCGGCAAATTTGGTAAACTATCAAATGTTAGTTTCATACGTGAAAAGGATAATTGGTTTAACATGAAATACAAGTTATGAAATTTTATTTTTTCCAATTCATGTGGGGTAAAAGTGATTATTCCTTTGAATTAATTTCCCTTCACTCAATTTTCTAGATCCAAAAATGACCAAGAAATTTTTGGTCCCCAAACATCATAAATTTATATGGAAGGAAAATAGTTTCTATCATTTTAAAAAATAGGTGAGTTTCTTGCTTATATTTTTGTGTTCGGTAGGTAAACAGAAAATATTATCCTAACGTGGAATGATGTAAAATTATCACGGGTAGGACTTGTTTTCCTAAAAACAATATATTTAACGAACTAAACATAAATTTTTTTTAAAAAAAAATCTAAAAAATGTTATTTTCTTCACAACCAAAAACAACATAGTCAAAATGTTTTTTTTTTTTGGGTCATGGGAACACAAGTATTTTTTACTTCCATTCAAAATCCCTTTGTTATAAACCTTTATATAGTATGATTTGCAAGCATATGTTACTATGGTTTGTCGGTTATTCCTTATTGATTGAAATTAAAGGAGATAAATAGTAATGAGTTTTAAGTTGAATATACTCTTTCACCTAATAGATTAGCTTTTTTTGGATTAAGCTCTCCTATTTTTATCTATGACAAATGTTATAAGAATAAGTCTATTAACTCTTGAAATCGTGACTCAAAATGATATAAAACCTGAATTTAAGAAAGATATCAATTGTATATATTCCTTTTTTGATTGGACTTACGTTCACACTTTAAATATATTTATCAAATACTAAAAAATGATCCATGATTTTACAATATATGGTTGTTCATGAAAAATATGTTCCTCCATGTGTGTGTATATACATAAATAGAAAATTAAAAGGCTTTCTCCTATCTAACATTTTTCTCAAAAAACTAATTCAAGCATACAATTTATCTTTTGAAAACAAATTTCTAGATATAATAAACCAAACGTAATTAATCCACCGTCGTAGATTCTTGTTTGCCTTTTTCTATTTTAGAACTGTGTGAAGACAATAGGAAGTTTCCAAAATAGACATAAAAGATGTGGCAAAAGTTATGAGAATATTTTTAATTATATTATATTCCTAGCTTTCGTCTTGCCTTCATTATTATTTTTGTATGGTAAAGGTGCAATAGAAGTGTCCAACTTTTGACATATTTATATATTTTCATATAACCATATAGGAAATAATGAACTGTGGCAGAGTGAAAAATATTTTGAGTTTGTAATTTGTTTAATACAAATTATTGTCATTGTTACTACATTTTATCATATTGAGACTTTTTTATGCGAATTCAAATATAATTAAGTTCAATAGGAATATGAACATCAGGTTGAAATTCAAAAAAAGACTCGCAATACAAAAAATTAAAAAGAAAACATATATATAATGGACGAAAGGATAAATCCCAAAAATAATTATTAATTCCTCGTTTTTTTCCTTTTGTTCATTACTTGGAAGAAAATGACCAAAAGACACTTCACATACTTCAATTCGACATGGGAATCTTTAGAATATATATTTCATTTGTATTTAATTATTTTACGATACTCTTTTGATTTTAAAATATTTCAAAAGTTTGACATATATTAATCCACAAATATTATTAATTTATAAAACATTAATGACATTAAATAGTTTAATTTCCTTATTTTAAAAAATAATAATCTTTCATGTACTTGTTTTCTCTACTAAAATAACCCTTTAACTAGTTCTTTCATAGTTTTAAGTAGTATTTTGCAAGAGTATAATTAATATTTTACATTCTAAACAAAATAAATTTGAATACTACAAATGGTTATAATTTGAGCAAAATGCTTCATCAAACAACAACAACGACAACATATCAGTATAATCCTACGTACAAGTGAGGTTCTAGAGAGGATAAGATATATGCAAATCTGGTTATTTTTTATCGTCGGCTCAAAGAAAGTTTAGTAGAATTTTGAACTCATCATTTCTAGTCATGAATTTTACATATTTGTCAACCTACATTAATTTCTACCAAAACAAAGAGTGTATACAAAAAAGAAATGTGAATGTATTTTATTGTCAATGAAATTTGTTGAGCTAAGATAAGTTTTTAATGGCAATTAATTATAATCACAAAGAAATTCAAAATTTAGGAGTTGGTGAAAAATTGACACTCAAAAATGGAATTTTGAAACTTCCATAATGGGCCCACAGAAAAATCGTGGGCTTTGTATTTACTGGGGTTCTAGAAGCCCACCTACTAATGATCAAATCTTCCAAACCAAAGTAGATTTAAAAGAGAAATTAAGGTATAATTTTTTTCCCCACATTTAATAATAGTATCAAATTAATAATATTATGCTTAATATACGTATTTATAATTTGGATATATTAAGTGTTACATATTTTCACTTTAATTTTCACTCTATTAAGGTTAAATTGTTATATTAGACTTAAATATCGAGTATGAATATGTATTTATCCGAGAGAGAGTGATTCGTTTTTTCTGCTAGCCTTGTTCATATTTTTACGTCGTGATTTAGTGACTGATTTTTTGTGCATGAAAAGACAGTTTGAGTGCCTTTTAGCAACTTATTGAAACCACTCATTTTGCCTTTATTTAAGAACCTCAAATGTAATTGATCGGTCAATAGACTATGGTATTTCCAATTTAAACTATTAAAGATTGACATTTTTTTTTTTTGTATATAGTCATATTCTTGATATATCGATATATAGATAAATTATTAAAGATGACATATCCAATAATTTCTCCTTCAAACTAATTAAGTTTCATATGACTTAGCCACCTCATCATGGTTTATTTGGAGATCACTTTGTGTCACTTACATCAATCGATAAAATGGTTTATTTGGAGATTACTTTGTCTTCAAAGTTATACGTAATAGTAATAAAATCAACTTGTACATCGGAAATGACATTTACCCTATCTAGTGGCGGAGACACCTTACAATTAGGTTCATCTGAACCCTCTTCGGCGGAAAACTATATGATTTATACATGGTTAAAATAATTTTTTAGGTATATATAGTAGATGTCGAATCCCCTTCGGCTACTTCGTGTGTCTATTTTTTTAGATTTTGAACCCCTTATTGAAAATCCTGACTCCGCCACTGACCCTATCATTTCGTCATATTCATACTGGACTCACTCGTTGAAATATATATTGGTTCTAATAACACTGTTAGATTAAACAGTTCAAAAATGCTCTTAATACGATGTGTGATATAGTTTGATTAAGTCAAATTGCCTGAATTTCTATAATAATAATAATAATAATAAATAAAAAGCGCCACACAAATAAATGTATCATTAGTACCCTTTATATATAACTTCATTTTTTTTAGCTACCAACTTAAAACTTTATTTGCACACCAAAAAATTAAAATTTAGAAGATCAATGTTTGTCATCAAATCTTATCTCATACAAGGATATTTTATTTTTCAGAAGAAACCACATAGGGGCAGGTCATAAAAAATCACATTTATTAAAACCCTTAACTAAATTAAAGTGTGCAAGCTAAAAAGAGAAAAATTCTGATTCAGAAAAAAAGATTGACTAATCCATAAACTTCTATAAAATTTAGGCAATTGGAAAGGAATATTGAAAAAGAAGAGGATAATATAAGTATAAGCCAGTTGGCCTAAGATTGTGACCTTATAATATATGAAAATAGTAAAATTCCAGAGTCATGAAGACATGCATGCACATTAATTATTATTGGTTAAGGTAAGGTTTAATTAATTTACAGAGTAGGCCAATATATGACACTATATGATTGGATTGTATTTTAGCTAGTCAAGGGAAAGTGGGGATGATGATGTACAAGTTTATAAACTTAGCTAATTTCAAGTCTATACTATAAAAATTTTCTTACAAATATCTCATCTTGGTCAATAAATATTTTCACATATTTTTGAAGCTATTTACATGGTAAAATCTTATACATACAAAATTGAAATATCATGTTATCATGTCGCTAAATAATAATAAAAATATCGTTAATGCTATTTAATAATGGATTAGCGAAAGATTATGAGAAAAATTATATTGGCTACCTACAAACAATTCAACATCAGATTAGCGACAATGGTTGTAGCTCTTAATCCAACTTTGCAAATAAAACTTTTTGCCTCTCTTTACCATAGTGTAGTCTCTGCGAGCTTGCTCAAATTGTTGATTGAACGTCTAGATAAAAAGGAAGAATTGTTATCAGTTAGCACAATATATATTTAGTCATTTTTATATATATTCATAATACAATAATATGAAGACGGGAAAATTACAATAATTATCCCTGAACTTGTTTGAAATTGAGTCATTATAATTTTGTAGGTCGTATATATATCTACATGTATCGAGTATGTACCACTAGAACAATCAAAAACAAGAATTAGCGATAGATATTTTCAAAGTTCTTTTGTCAACCTAAGGTATTCATAGGTGGAGGTCAGTGTCTCAAATGACTTGGTGGAGGACTTCGTTTTTGTATTTCCAATCATTGTTCGATAATTATATTTGAATCCAATTATATTTGGATCGTGCATTGCAGGAATATTCTGAGGCAATACTCCAATACGATTTTTTCTATATATTAATCAAAATTCGAACTCGAAATCTTTAATTAAGAGTGAAGAGATCTTGATCATTTCACCACAATCCATGTTGATTGGTGGAGGGCTTTGTTAGTTCGTTACGATTGTGGAAGAAACTCAACCTCATAAAACTTGACGCGTTTTTATAATATGATTCTTTTACTCTAATAATGTCACAAGTGAAAGAGATTGACTGAAAGAAAATAAATTAAAGAAGAGATATCCAAATTCAAGTCCATATTCTACACCTCATGATGTTGTATTTTTGTCTTCATTTTATGTTAGAGAGACTCGAAGAGTTGACCAAAACAAGCTATTATTTGATTCAATTCATCAAAGTAATATGAAACTTTAATTTTACAAAAGTAGTATAAACGTTGTTGATAGTAACGTATTAGGCTTTATTTCATTTTTAAAAAATCAACGGACCAAAAATAGTTGGGAGATGGCGTTAAAGAAGATTTACGTTACTAGCAGTAACGTTTTAGGCTTAAAACGTTACCATCAATAACGAGTCTCTGCAAATCTGCCACTTTCAAATCTTTGTATCAAATTTCGTTATTACGAAGCACGTTTTAATGATAAAATGTTACTCCTAGTAACGATTCTGTCGAATCAAATCACGTCTCCCAACTGAGAATCTTTGTACGAAATCTGACGTTAAAGTCATTACTATGAGTCACGTTTTAGGTGTAAAACATTACTATGAGTAACGATTCTATCGAATCGTTTGCCTAAATATATTTAATGTATATAATGTCTTGTTAATATGAACCATTATTTGGTTACGTTATATATAGCAATGTCTTAACATTTATAGCGTCAATATATTCTCTTATACCAATTAAATTTGGTAAAATATTGGAACACTTGTACAACGTTGAAATTTTACCAGATTTAAAATAGAACTTTATAAGACAAATTCAATTATTTTCTACCTTTTAGATTCGTTAATTTTTTTTTAAGTTTATGTTACCATAAATCCTAGTTCACAGTTATAAAAAGAGATATATATTCGCTGAAAGACATTTTAAAATATCTGAGGCTCCAACACTGACTACCAAACAACAAATACAAAATTATTTTTCAATATGCATGAATTCTATCTATTATATTATATTATCTAATTGCAAGAAACATGACGTATATACTTTCTTACCGATTAAGGGTCCAAGAAATTGTTTGGCAAAACATTAGTCTTTCCACTTTTTGAAGTAATTTCACCTAATTGTGCTTATATTCTCAAGGGATAAGAGTCTGAAAAATGCCCCAACTTTGGTCGGATTTGTTGTTGCGATACTAAACTTTCATGAGGACCTATTACCTCCCTAAACTATTTAATATCGTATTTTTTACCCCCTGAACTATTTAATAATGTATTTTAAAGGTATATATGTGCCCACGTGGACACATTACTATTTATAATCTTGCATTATTTTTTATGTCCACGTGGGCAAATATATATGTTTAAAATATGGTGTTAAATAGTCTAGGGAGGTAATAAGTCCTCATGAAAGTTTAGTATCGCAACAACAAATTCGACCAAATTTGGAGTATTTTTCAGACCTTTATCCCTATTTTCAATTTGGTTAAGATTTCTTTAAAAGTTTTTTTTGTCAAGTTCTACCAATAGTAGTAATATTATAAGGACAACATAACATTTTATATATAATAATCATAATATTCGAATCAATTTATACATACCACAAATAATTTTATGATATATCTGAATTTAACGAGGCTACTTATAAGGATCATTTCAAAACAACAAATTTTATATCATCACAGTTTTACCTTATGTTTATCTCTTATTAGTCCAATCTCCTCTCACTATATATAACGGTGAAACTAAAATTTTATGTATTAATAATGTATTTTTTTTATTACATCAATTATTAAATTCCAACTTGTAATAGGATGTTAGCAATTAACTTTTTGAGGTTACTAATTGATGTCTATCAGGAAACTTATTTATGATATTTTAATGAACGACTTGATAAAATATATTTTCATTGACCGTGAATATATTTTTTAACCCTTTACGTGATGTGATCGTTTACGGGTCAATGCAAACTCCAAGCAGCCGGAGGCGCAAATACCTTTATTTATTACTCTTTTCGTTTCTATTTATAAAACGTTATTTGATTTGATAGAATTTTTTAAAATAAAATGGATAAGTTGAACTTGAGTGGATTAGAACAAAAGTCATTCAATTGATGAATAATAATTCAACTCGTTCAAGCTATGTTTATTTCGACCTAATCGCAATTTTTACCCATCCTTTTCATATACATATAAATAAAAAGAAAAGGCAATATCAACACATTTCTTCTTGAATTTATTAGCTTAAATTCTTTCGAAGGTATAATTATCAATCTCAAAATTATATTTTGGATCATTTTGGGTTGTTGTTTGGCCCATTGTGTTTTATACTATTGGCCTATTCGGTTATGCGAAAATTGAATCGACTAATAAATCAAATTGAAAAAAAATGTTATTAAGTTATTGCTATTAGGTTAACGAGTTTTTAATGGTTTTATAAAAAAAAAATATTAGATTATCGATTCAATTTCGGTTTTTAGTATTGGGTTTTTGGGTAAATTGATAACTCATTAAGACGATAGTAATTTACTACTTTATCCTTCATAAATATTAAATATTAATAATTTAACATAACTAGACACTATATCAGTACATACACTACAATCTACATAATTAAATATTATTTTTCTTGTTTCACTATATCAAAACATTTATAATTGATTTGCATATTTCACTATATTGCGCCAAATTATTAGAAAAGTGAGAATTCATATATTTATTTGATGAGCATTTTCTTATTGGGTAAATCGAAAACTGAATTGTTAACGACAAAAAATTGATAAAAAAAATATTTTATTGAGTTGTTATTAGTTTATCGTGTTTAAAAATCGAAAATCGATAAACCGAATCGATCGGTGCACACACTAATTGGCACAATATAACAACTTACAGAGTAAATTGGCAATAAATAGTCTCCTTTTGTTTTATTGGCATTAAAAAGTTTTTAATATTTATTTTGGCACGATGATATTATTCTATTGGCAAAGGCCGACCTTACAAATGCAAGTACTATCATCCATATCTTTAATACTCTGTCGGCGCAATCAGACCAAAAAATAAGCTATGACAAATCATCAATCATCTTTTTAGCTAATGTAAGCCTTAAGATTAGAAATGAACTTTCTACTACAATGAATATTAGACAAAAAGAAAAAATTGGGAAATACCTTGGCCTCCCAATCACCAATCACCACCCAAAAAGCTTGGATTATCAATATATTATTGACCATATGAACAATAAATTAAGTGGCTGAAAAACTAAATTCCTATCATTAGCAGGAAGAACCACCCTCGTCAAGTCTGTCTTAGCCTCTATTCCTACTTACGCTATGCAATGTAATATCCTACCCCAATAAACTTGCAATCATATCGACCGCATCCAAAGGAATTTTCTTTGGGGGTCCACACCGGACAAGAAAAAACTGCATTTAGCAAATTGGGATTTAGTGACCCCTCCCAAAAATCAGGGTGGTCTGGGTATCCAAAAAACAAAAAAGGAAAAACTTTGCTTTATTGGCAAGTTTGAACTGGAGATTCCAAAAAAATAAAGAACAACTTTAGGCTAAGGTTCTTGAAAAGAAGTACATAAATCGAAGCCAAAGATCTCATATTAAATACTATTCTTACGATTCATATATTTGGAAAAGTATTCCATATTCCAAAAAGGCATCTCTTGGAACATTGGAGATGGCGGCAAGATTCACCTTTGGGAGGACATCTGGATAAAAGCCTCTCTTAATCACTTCGGCAAGTAATAAACGGACCTATACATAAATCTGAAACAAACCTATTAGTTAATTTCCTCTTTCGAAATAACACTTGGATCTCTCTCGATTGTCCTTCGACATCCCCATCGACATCAAACAATCCATCCTCAATACTTACACACAACAATCTACTTATAAGCTTGATACTTGCTTTTGGAACCAAAGTGTCGATGGAAATTTTAATACTAAAAGTGCCTATATGTTGTACATATCAAATACTATAGATAAAAAAATTGCTACTAACTTCGATCATGACTGGGTTTGGAAAATAAATGCCATTAATAAGATTCGATTCTTTATATGGCTCCTCATCACAAACAGACTTCCTACTTCGGCAGTCCTTCACGCTAGAAATATCAATAATTCAAGGAACTGCCCCTCATGCCCTAGCATGATCGAAAACACATTACATATCTTTGCAAAATGCCCAGACGCTAAGCACATTTAGAATCACTATGATATAAACCTCACTGGGCATGATTTCAAAGACCAAATTCACCTCATTTGCACCTCTAAAAATCATTTGATCTTAAACAAACACTCATTTGTGCCCACGTCTATTCTAACTCCAATCATTCTTTGGAATGTATGGAAAAATAGGAATACTAAAATATTTCAAAACAAGAATATTAGTAGGCTGCCTAGCACCCACCATAATATTACCTTCCAGGCCATTGAATATTATCACTTAGCCCACCCTCCTCCAAAAGTAAATAAATCATCATCAAACCAGTCACCAGAGTACTGGCACATACCCCCTGAAGGCATCCTAAAACTTAACTTTGATGGCTCGTATGAACTAAAGTCCACAAACGGCGGAACAAGGGGAGTAATTCGAGACCACTTAGGTAATTGGGTTGTAGGCTTCTCTAGTAAGGTAAAGACTCAAAATGCACTTCATGCAGAATTACTAGCATTGTTGCATGGACTAATTTTAGCGCAAAATAGGAATTTTAAGCAACTACTGGTGGAAACCGACTCTCAGGTACTATTTGACACCTTATATGGTAACAATTCCATATACTCACATATTTATGCTGATTGTAGGTCGATACTCCGACAGTTAAAGGAGCCAACCATAAGCACGTCCCGAGGGAGGCTAATATGGTAGCAGATATATTAGCAGTATACGAAGGGAAAACAAAGGAACCACACATGATATGCAATCAGCCCTATGTTTTTTATGCATCTCTTTTGGTTGTAAATAATGCTCTTAAAAGAGATGCTATGGGAACTAGATCATCTAGTTTCAGCTCCCCTGTTTTGTATGGTTAAACCTTCTTAATTAAATAAAACACCTTCCATTTTAAGCAAAAAAAAAAAAGCCCAATTTTTTGTATTCATGAAAAGTGGAATTACTTTTCTGAAATTTTTTCTCGGTGAGACACGTGATTACTACTTCCATGTTGTCACGACCTAAGCCTAGGGCCTAGACGTGACATGGCGAATGAGGAACCCGAAGGAACCCCAAACAAGCCTCTCAAACTTGTCATCACACTTTATCGGTCGCGGAAGTACATTCAACATTAATTAACGGGAAATAGGGACTAAGGGCAAACCATTTCAAAAT
>JAJOOR010023772.1:0-25024 GCA_036250505.1 Solanum acaule
AAAATTACTTTGGGGTTAGATTTTCCAATCATATCATGACGAGAAGTTATCAACTGGAATTAATCAACAACATAAACATGAAACAAGCAAAGGCAACCGTAGAAAAAGAAAAATAATACTACTAAGAGATATATATATTTTGTGATGTCTTCCTTATCTTTCCAGACTGCAGATCAAATAAGAAATCATACTATTTGGACACATACGACTTAGAAAGGAAATAAGAATTTAGGAGTATAAACAAATTGAACAGTACATAAGACAAAGGTTAACCACCTAGAAACGAAAAGATAACCTAGTTAAGAATAAAACTCCACAATGATATTGAGATCTTTATTTTTCACTCCCTTTAAACTTTATATGGCAATGCATAAATTTTTTACCACCAATAATGTGTATCCTGCATTAACAACAAAAATAACAAATCAACAACCCAAAAGAAAAAGCAAAATAAATTATTTTTGATACTACATATAAGTGTTATACAAAAATAAAGCTGCAAGAAAATGTTATTTGAGAAAAGTAATTTTTTTTATGCAGAATGATATTTTTTCATCCATCCATATATAAGTAAGAAAAAGAAGCTAAAGTTGTCGTTTGGACTTTATCATTGGAAGGTGAAGGGGTGTATTAATGGGCAATTACTTATTTTTTTAATGTAGCAATTACTCAATTTTTTAATGACTTTAAAGGTTATTAAAGGTTTAATTTAAATAAAATAAATAGAGAAATGGGAGAGAAAAAGCCAAAAAAAACCTGAAAATAAATAAATATTATTTCTGATGTACGAAGCATGCCACATCAGCAGGCTTATGTTTCTGCTTTATATTAATATATAGATATAGATTATTCACTAAAAAATAACAATATCTACATTTAATGTGAATCATGAGACCACCCTAGCCTTTCTTTTTCTCCACTTCGACGGCAACACAATAATAACAATATATTCAGAGAAATTACGTAAATAAAATTTTAAAAAATAATGTATACGTTAAAAAGCAGATAGATAGATTGATTTTAAAGAATTATCGATTGGAGTATCATATATCAAAGTAATTATGAAAGAAAAAAATGATAGTGAAAACAAAAACAAAGCAAATGACAACGGAAAGTAAATACAATAAACAACATGTGATGATAGAAATGAAAAGCAAGACATAAGAATAAGGTCACTAAGCCACTCAAAAAGCAAGGCAACACTTCAAATCTACTAACTTTTTATTCTAATACGCGACCTTCACACCTTCCTATCTAAACTCATGCCTTTGATTATATGAAGTTGCATCATAACCGATCAAATCACCTCTGATCTCTTTCTCTTAGAGTGCTATTAGGTATATTAATTTCTGCTCTTGTGGATGCACATTAAGTTCCTTGAGGCCTATAAATTGAGCAGGATAATAACTCTTCCATTTCAAATTATGTATCGTGACTTCTAAAATATTATTTCAAATTATTAATTATTTGTTAAATTGTTTTTAGATAAAGTTAGTAATTCATTTAAGGCATAATACATAAACATGACCTTTAAACTTGGTGTCAATTGGCAACTATGACATTTAACTTTGGGTGTGCACAAATACGCACTTAAATTTGTATAAAATTGAGTAAATTGACACATTTGTTCTACATAGCACCCTACATGAGAATTTTGCATCCTACATGGCATCTTACGTGTATTATGCTGTGTAGGACACTTGTGTCGACTTGTTCAATTTTATACAAGTTTAAGTGTTTACTTGTGCACATTCAAAGCTGGAGGGCATAGTTGTTCGTTGAAGCCAAGTTAAGGGTCATACATATTTATGTATTATGCCTTTATTTAATGAAGAGATAGTATTATCTTAAATATAAATAAGAAGAAAATAGTCAAATTATTTTTTTAAAAAGCGTACAAAAGAAAATACGATAAATAACTTGAAACGGACGGAGAACTTCTCTATAAAGATTAGATATTAAATAGGGTGGCGTAGAGTATTAATGGGTTTTCATACTATAAGAATAGATACATTGCAACTTCCCCACAATGGTCATATATATGTAAGTGATGATTAGGCAATTAGTCATTAATGAATTTGAGCATGCCAATTTTAGGTTCTAAATTTATATTTTATAGTATCTATCTACCTCTCCCTCTCTCTACAAATTTCAAATATATATTATAAACTAGTGTACTTGGCCTCGTTTCGCACGGTCCTAAAACAGTATAAAATATAAATAAATATTAATTATTCTAATTTTATAAAGAAATCATAATTATAATGAAACATTTTTTCACGATTTTTTTTTATGATCCTTTAAATATATATATAGAGAGAGAGATGGATATTTGACCGAATGAATATGTGTGAGACATTAAAGTAATTCATTTAAATTAATTCATAATATTAACTTAACTAAGAAATTTTTAAAAAGTAATGGAACAGAAAGAAAACGTCAAAACTTGATAATGCAAGTCTAAGAGATAATGCTCTCGTTTCGTGTAATGTTGTATGTATGATAAAAATAGTGTGATGATTGAATCATTTATAAATGATCTAATATGATTTTAAGATGCAAAAATAATATTAAAAATCGAAAATATAAATCACCCTAATTACCAATTAACCTGTTGATGGGAAAAGTCAACATATTAGTGAAATTATGAAATGATTGTTAGCAACTTATCATTCAATAATTAATTTAGATGGTTTTTAAAAAAAACTTTTGATCAAGAAAGTTTTAGGAGTTATAAAAATAAAAGTAAAATTAAAACAACTAACATTTAATAAATTAAATTTTTAGTTGCATATAATATTAAGAAATAGTATATAAATTTATGGATATTGTCTTTTAAACTAAAATCAAACCTTCAAAATATGCAAAATAATGAAAATAAAATATCTTTTCAACTCATTTTTGTAGACATTTTGTTTCAACGTTTTTATTCTTTGATATAGTTCATCACATCTCCAATAACACCTATCCAAACGAAAAAAATTATTTAGCTAGGTAAAACAATAAACGCAAAGAAGATCAACCAAAAATATATATATTCTAAATAGAACTCCAAAAAGTAATTATTATAAACAAAATTAAGTAAAAGATTAATGATTAATTTTAAAAATATTATGCACACTAAAAATCATTGAAATTAAATGTCTTTCTTGGATTGGCGTTAAGGAACAACTTTATTATTTTGCTTTAGGAGTTATTTCACAAACATGAACCAACTTGTGGGAAGAAGTTTGCTTTGTATGTGGTTTGACTCTTGTGAAAAAAAATTAATTTATTAATATAATCTTGTTGGTAGGTTTATTGTAATTAAGGTAATTTAATGTGAATTATATAAATTATTAGTTAATTAATAGAAGAAGTTATGAAGATGAATATGAATCTCTAAAACAAATAATTAAGAAGAAAAAAAGAGGAAAAAATAATTAATTTCTAATGAAAAAAAGTGTCATGTCACTCTTCTTTTGCCAAACTTATATATATATATAAGTTTGAAATGGAAGAAATATTCACAGTTTCTAAAGATGTGATTTGTTTTGCAAGAATTTACAAAATCACACTAATGCTTTTATTTAATAACTATAACTATAATGAAATAATAACCAAAATTCAATATGAAAATAATATAATTATTTCTAAAATTATAATAAGGCATTTATCTTAGAAAATATAAAATTGTTGCATTTCAATTCACATTATAACTATGTACAAGTTTACAACAAATAAAAAATAAAAAAAATTTGATATATTGCTAATGATAACGCAGTCTTCACACCTGTAAGAATTTCCAAAATTCAATATGAAATTAGTATTATTGTTTCTAGAATGTATAGTAGGTTATTTACCCCACAAAAAATAAATCTATTACATATAAATACAAAGTATAATTATGAACAAGCTTGCAATAAATAATAAAAATAATAAAATTTGATAAATTGCTAAAAAAAAATGCCATATGCTAGTCTACTTTATTTCCTAACATATAAATTTTTGCACCAGAACACTATTTAAAACTAATAATTGTGGGAAAAGATTTTTTCCAAGGAAAAAAGAGCAAATCAATAATAGATAATAATGAAAATTTAGAAGAAAACCATGGAATGAAAAAGGAAGAATGTTATGCCATATGACTTTCTTTAGTATTTATAGTACTCAAAGAAGTAGTAACATAACATTAAAAAAAACTAACGGATTTGAGTAATTATAAATAAATGAGTATTAAGTGTAGTAATTAATTATAGATAATTGGATTATTACCGTAAACAACTTAAAATCAGAAATGAAGGGATACTACAACGTTTATAAATAAATGAGTATTAAGTGTAGTAATTAATTATGGCTAGTTGGATTATTACCGTAAACAACTTAAAATCAGAAATGAAGGGATACTGCAACGTGGGCTGTAAGTTTAAATTGGGCTTTTACTGCATTTGGTTGACATGCTTAATTGAGCTTTATGAAGTTTAGGAGTCATCCTTTAATTAATAGCATAAATTAACCAAAATATGCAATAAAAAAATCAGAAAAATATGTCAAAAGAATGAGAAAAAGATAAATACAAATGATGTCCATAGAGAGGTGCCACATCACCTTTTCTATATTCAGCTTTATATTTGTATTTAGATAGATTAGTTCATCGAAGTGTTGAGAGTCGTAATTATCCATTTATTTCTTTGTCTAATAATGCTTTAATTGTGTGTGGTTGTCATTTGGACAAATACATTGGCACCAATCACAGCAAGATAGCTGGATGTGGCCCCCATCCACCCTCCTTTTCGACTTCGTTGTTAGTTTGGAAAAAAATATCTCTTAAATTACATATTTTGAAGTTAAAATTTCAAAATTTAAAATTATATCGTTTGAATATGAATTTAACTTTTTTTAAAAAAAATTATTGTAAAAGTGAAATTTCTTTTAAAAAATTTGATTTCAATATACATCATATCTTTAACAAATTTAATAAAAGGAAGATATTAACTATTCTAAGAGACAATTTTATAAAAAATATGTGTTGTTATAAAAATGATTATTATTGTCATAAAATGTTATTCTACAGGTAAGTATAAATTATACTATAAAATGCGATTTTAAAAAAAAAACTCGACTATTATAAAGTTGTGATTAATAAAGATATTGCATTTGAGAATTCTGACGATAGTATATGTAATTTTAATTATTTTTTTTCTTCCTCTTACCATCTATGAGTTGCCACTAATTACTACCAAAGGGCTACATAATTAAGCCTTTAATCTTTGGCATTGAGTCAGCATTTTGCATGATAAGAGTAAAGAGTTGTCCAACACTAGAATATTAATTTCTTGCAACCTACCAACTTAATGCTATATAATTATATTTATTAATTATAAATGATCATGTCATTTTCATTATTAAATCTCTGGGTACTTATTATGTTTCTCATCAAGACGAATGGAAATACATTTAAGTTGTCTATTTCACTAGCTAAGTAAATTAAATTATGCTTATTACCGTTCACCGTTTTGTGATGGGATGGATAGAATATAATTTTTTGATTTTTAATTTAGGATTTTGAATTTGATTTTTGAGAATAAAAAAATCGATAAGAGTGTTTTTTCCTTTATTGCATCTTGTTGCAATATGAATTCGAGATCATCAAAGAAAGTATTGCGCGGATATCATATGTGAAATTTAAAAACTAAATGATGTTTTAATCTATCTTAGTCAATTTGTAAATAGTGGTATCTTGAAAATCTCAGTAGCTCTGTTTGTTGAGTATCTGAAATTTAGTGTGATTCTCATCTTATAATCTCCTTCTCTATTTCTCATTTCCGCTGCCTTAATTTATTTATTTTTTAAAAGAAAATAATAGTGGTGTTTTCACTTATAATAATTGAACTTAAATGAATTGCATCTAATTTTCCCCATCCACCCTTTTACATCATAAAATTTGACATTCTCGGCACCAGTGGCGGATCTAGGATTTTCATTAAGGGGGTTCAGAAAAAAAAGAGCAGTGCTTAAGATTTGAGGTTTGAACCCCTCAACCACTAAACCAACCTCTAATCTTATATTCAGGAGGTTCAAAATCAATATATAAACATAAAAATTCTTTAAAATATCTTAAATATACAACGTAATTTTTTGCCGAGGGGTTCACCGTCCTCCCCTGCTCGGCACAAAATAAGAACTTTTTCTTTACTAAGTCCTTTGCCAACATAATCTTATACATCCACCATTTGAATTTATATGGTATACTTTTCTTTTAATTTTATCTCAAAAATAATGTTATTTTTATTTTTAAAATAATGTTATTTTTATTTTAAAAATAATTTAATTTTAATTTTTTTATTTTATCATTAATAAGATAGTTTATAGTTAGATAAATAAATACTATGATTGTTAATTGAAGTTCTAATTTTTACATGTTTATCTTTATTTTCAAATTTAGTAATGGATTAATTATACTACTACCACATAAATTGGGAGGAGAGGGTAGCATAAAGCCACAATATAATACACATGCATGTACTTGAGGGGTGTAGTTATCATCTCTTTGTCAAAAAATTATAATATGTAATTAGTTATAAATATTTTGTTATGTATATATATTACATATTAACATATTCTTGACTTTTTCATAGATTTACCTTTTTATATTTTGATTCTCCTTAATAAAAATTCTAGCTATGTCACTGTCTTCCTCCACTTTTACTTGTCTACTATATTAAAAATAATTAATTGTTCAGTTCAAAACCAAGATATAATTATCTTTTTATACATGCTTTACTCTTATTATTATTATTATTTTATTTTCTAATACTTAAATGACTTATAAGTAATAGAGATGAGATAAAATTATTATTATATTATATTCTTCTATAAAAATATATCAAGTCAATTATAAACAAGTAAAGATGGACGAAAAAAATCAGAAGAGAAGGAAGGGGAAAAACCATGTGACTAATAGCTTTTGTGTACATTTATATGTATAGGCTTGATAGATATAGGGTTTGTATATGTTAATGCAACCTTGAAGTTTAATTTTCTATGTGAAGTGGTATTCTTCTGTATGGACCATTTGTTTGCTGCAAAAACACTCATACTGGTGGTGAAAATGATGTTACTTTTGAAATGGTTAATATTTTGATAAGAAGCGTTTATTCCTTTAATGAATTTATCTAGATAAAATCTAAGTTACACTATTAAAAATAGTACAAAAATCGATTAAAGAAATTTGACTTCAGTCCAAAGATTCCAGAGAAAATCGATTTATACTTTCCAAAAAAACTTTTTAAATTATATTTAAAGAAGATCAGCAACGTCCATCGATTGTTTTCCCATCCTCTAGACACCCCACTCTACCCTCATAGCCCCCCCCCCCCCAATCCCCCCCCCACACACTTCTATAGCCCTCATCCCTACCTTCTACCCCCACCTCCATAGTTTCCGTCCCCACACTCATCATAACAAATAAAGAATTTAGTTGGCAATAACAAAAATAAGTATTTATAATCAGTACTCTATATAATTGTTGCTATATTATATATAATGACAATAATAAATACCTTTTTGGTTATACAGTGTTTGCCAAAGTAATACAAACTATTTTTTCGGGTTATATTTTTTGCGTACTTACAAGAAACGAGAAAATAAGTAAAAAAAGTCATTTATTTTTTAGGAAATTATTTGAACTTTTCAACAAGAATGCAGAGTAATTAATTCCTTGATGAATTTTCACAATAAAACCCATAGCCAAAACAGAAAATAGACTCTTCAACCACCATATGCCTTATTTTTTCTCTATGTTAACCTTCTCCATATATATTCTCCAAACCAAAAATAAGTTAAGGCATTCCCTCATTATGCATGAAAATGGGGACCAACAATATGGGGACTATGATTTTATCCAAAACAATCAAAATATTGCACATGGATTTTGTTACTTTCTATTGCAACTAACCTTAATTATCACCCCTTTCCATGATATATCAGTATCAATAACTCATTTTGTTTGACTAGAGGCACCAATTCTACAATGCCCAAGCAGAGGGGCCCTATTTTTATTGGCCCCCTTCTGTTATATGTCTTGTTCAAGGACCATACCTTAACTAAAACCTTAACACCAACCACATAGCTAAAGAAAAATCAGTTGAAACATGTGCTACTCCCTCTGGTTTCAATTTGTTTGTCTGGTTTCACTTAACACGGAGTTTAAAAAACTTTAGAATCTTATGGTCTTAAACATATCTTCTATTTTTGCCCTTCTTCTTAAATTAAGGGTAGGGGAAGGGGAAATAGGGAGGGGATTACAAGGTAGGAATTGAACTCTCACTAATAAAGTGAAAGTTCAAGTAACAAACGAACTCTCCTCTTAAAAATGTCACGTGGAAAGTTAGAATTAAAAATTTGTCTATAAAGGAATGAATCATTCTTTCTAAAATAGACTAAAAAGAAAAGTAAAAAAAACAAATTGAAATGAAGGAAGAATATTGTTACCGGAGGCTAATTCAATATCTGAAGTCACTAGGTTCAAAATTTTATGTGTACATTTTTTTTAAAAAAAATTCTTTTGTATATGTATATGTAGTATGAGTCGAAAACTATGAGTTTTTAAGTGAATTCATAGAACTCGCTCTAGATCTACCTTGATCACTTACATAATAGAGTCCCTATTTCCCACTCATTCGTGAAAACGGTTGATGCTTTGCTTTTTGGAGAAGTTTAAGTTATATGCACTGACGTTGTAAAACATGTTTATGCAATCATGTTATTTATCAAGTAATTATTGGTAAGAAGATTCTACAATAAACATTTTATTAGTAACCTGATAATAATGATTACTCACCTAGTATAGTCGGTGTACGTAACTTAAATCCTTCGCAACGATTCAATTGTCTAGTACTAGATGGTCCTGACCTAGCATCATTGTGGAAAATGTGACTGTTTTTTCAATGCACTGTACATCTACAAGATGAAAGAAAGATTGAAATGGTTTCATTGACATCAGTTGTTGCTGCTGCAAATTAACTCAAAGATGCATCATTTTATTCTAACTTTTCACATGACATGTTTAAAATCACAAGAGTAAAGAAAATTTTTGTACATTCCACGTATTTTTAGTTTTAAGACGACAAAATTCAAGTCTTCTTTATTTTCTTAAACAACATGTCAAGTTAAAACCAGACTAACAAATTGAAACGAAGGAGATAATACATTAGGACAAGAAATACAGAACTACACTGCAGACTTAGTAAACATTAGAAAAGAAGACCATATGCATATCTTAAAAAGTTGCATCTTATAGTAAATAAGGAAATTTCTACTTGAAGGGAACTCGGGATGGAGTTGAGATATGTTTTGTCATTTCTAGAGTAATTTACAGGGTGAAAAACAAAAAAAGAGCACCCTTCCCCATAACAAAAAATAAGAATTTCAGGTTAGCTTGTTCCAGTAATACAATATTATCACGTCCTAACGCGTAATAGAATGCTGCAAATCCAGCTTTCATCTTGAAATTTCATGTGCTTGAGGGTAACCAAGTTGTTCCGTCTCCCAGCTCAACTTAGAAGCAACTCCTTCATGGCAAGGAACATATTCCTGCAATCGCAAACAAAATGTGGACTTTTTTCAACACACAGTACGATTTCAAGTACTCTAACGAAGAACAAGAATTGACTTTGAATATCGCCTTTTTCTCTTACCTCCAGTTTCTTCACTAGCTCCTTTGGCGATGGTGCTGATACAATGATGTGGCGTGCATTTGGGCTGATGAAACCTTCCTCAACAGCTTTGTCGATAAATGACAATAATGAATTGTAGTATCCATCCACATTCAGCAATCCTACCTGCAAAATGCATGTTACTGGTGGTTCTCAAAATTGTGAATGTTAAGCTAAAAACTCAAGTACAAGAACTACATAACGTTGATGATCCAAAAGTACATCGAAAATAAATGATATACCGGCTTATCATGGATGCCTAGTTGCGCCCAGGTTATCACTTCAAGCAGCTCCTCAAGAGTTCCATAACCACCTAGATATGAATGGAGCAATAGCATTAGTGCTTAATTCTTCCAAAACTGTCTAATGTCATGCTTAACTATGAGGATTTAATGATAATGTACCATGAAGTCCATGAAAACATAAAATAAGAACAACAGAAGAATGATACGGGATATGAATCTCATAAGTACAATGATCCTCTGCATGGTTCTCAGGCTATATTACAAACACACTGGGTATAATTCCACGAGTGGGGTCTAGGGAGGGTAGGATGTACGCAGACCTTACCTCTACCTTTGTGGGGAAGAGAAATTGTTTCCGATACACCCTCAGATCAAAAGAATGGACCAAGTAGAATATACTAAACAAGTACTAATCAGTAGTACAGTTGACAAGGTGTTTACTGTTTAATCAATAACAGAATTTTAATCTATTCTAAGGTTTTGTGACTAATTAAGATGCTACCAAAAGGAATAATATTGACTAGTTTGAATTTCTGAACCAACTGGAACCCTAAAGTGGAGTGAGCATGATAACTTGTTAGGTCCAGCAGCAAGTTGGCATTACCAATTTAGTGAAAGTGTGACAGTTTTCTCCCTTACCTATCACCCCCCAAATGGCTTTTAAGTATATTAAAGGAAAAGAACAAATCACAGTAATAGTTTCTCTCACAGTGAATACTCCCAATTTCAGTGCAAGATGTTGATAGGTCAACAACTAAGATTTGAACTGTTGCTCCTTAAATCTACATTTTCTTTAACAAGTCTAATATAACACAACAAAAGCAAAATCTCTGACCTACGTTGCTCGGATCCTCAAAAGTAATGAATTTTTGGAGAACTTGACACCGATGCATTTGGCATTTATTCAAAATCCACGTACCCCTCCTAGCCTTCAACTAGAGATATACATAATTTGAGCATAACTATTCTTTATGGTTATCACTTGTATCCAAGAGTAAGAATATCAAGGCTATTACAAATCATGAAAAACTCCAAATTTCTATTATTTGTCTCTTTTAAAAAGAAATACATACTAAGCCAAGAAAATGACAACTTGAACTATCAGAAAAACAAAAAGACAGGAAACATATAATGAATCTATTGCCTTAAATAGCAAATATTAAACCACTGATTTGTCTTCTTTCTTTTCATTTATCCCAATTATTTTTTACATAGGAATTTGTGTGCAAAAGTTAAACTTTGACTGTAAGGCCTAATACTAACCTGGCAAGGCAATAAAAGCATCAGAATGCCTAGCCATCTCTGCTTTTCTTTGATGCATATCTGCAACAGCCTTCACTTCTCCTACTGTTTCACCAGTTAACTGTGAAAAAATAGTACCATACATCAGTAGAAACAAAAGAAGAAGATAAAATATGAGGGAAAGACAAAGAATTTCATGTAGTGTAGTAAATGTTGCTGCAGTGAAGCAATGATGAGTATTATTTCAGAAAAAGAAGACTTAATCCTGAAAATAGTCTATAGGGTCAGCAATTGCAGAAGAAAGTAGCCGTATCCTTACCATACTCAACCACCAGTTCAAGACATATATAATGTAGTCCGGTACACTAAACTTCCGCTATGCACAAGGTTCAAGAGCGCAGTCTTACACGTGATATATGAGTAGCAGAAATGCAAGAGCTAATACTGGTCTCAGAAACACAGAGTGAATAAAGCTTTGTATACAGAAGGAAAAAACTCAGGAAAACATTTGATACCTAAAAATACATTATGCTAGTGAAAAGCCAGATGTCAAAGTTACACCATGGTATATGGATAAGGCAATCAAAGGACAAGAAAGAAAAAAAAATGTGTCTTTACTCCTTCACAGTGCCCAGGAACTTGAGAAAAGAACACAGCATAGAGCTTTGTAAATAGCCTCTTTGGCACATTCAATATTAAATTAGAACCAATAGTTTAAAGTGATTTAGAAATAAACTCAAAGTCTCAACACTTTAAACATGGATTATAAAAGATGAAAGAGTAGTATAATAGTTTTCTTGATCATAGCAGACATACCTCTCGAGGCATGAGTGTCTTGGGAATGACCCTGCAGACAGACAATAACATGACAAAAATTCAATTTTTATTGATAAAAAAAGAACATTTGCACTAATTAACACAAGAGACACACACTTTCATGCATCACGTTAGGGATAGTTTGGTTAGCATTTGAAAATTTGATCTTTAAATATTTTCAAACTTTTTTCCAACTAAAATTGCATCCAAACACAACTTCAAATTCCAAAAATCACAACTTCAGATACTAAAACACTCAAGTTTCAACGTCAAAATCTATGAGCAAACATGAGCTTAATTAGCATAGATTGATCTTTCTCCTCACCCAATAACATGGCGCCCACCATCATGAACAGCTTGTGAAACCAAGCCCATAAGGCCTATGCTACCTCCTCCATAGACCAAATCAATATTCCTTGACACCTTCCATAAGACAAAACACCAGATCAACACCATAAAGTAATCACTTTTAAGTCTAAAAGCACATTTAAACTGTTTAATAATATTATAAAAAGAGAAAAAGGCCAAAAGAGTAAAAATGGATTATAAAACAAATGTACTCCACTTTTTAGTGCAGTCCTATACATATGAAGATGATAAAAGAGCATAAATACAAAGATTGTACAGAGAAAGAAAACAACAGAAAAAAAGGGTCCCAGAAGAATAAAAATCCTGTAGATGAAAGTAACATTAGTATAGAATACACAAAACTGTAAAAACAAAACTAGCACTAGAAGCTGAAAACTTTGTTGTATTTCCCATGTGTGAACAATAATGAAAGCAACTTGCAAAAAAGATTGAAACTTTCATGAGTAGTTACAAACATACACAAGAAACAGAGAGAAAAACATAAGTGCATGTAACACAAAACTTAAAAGGGGTTAATAAACCTAAAATTTGAAAACCAAAAAAACTGAATATCATCATCAAGACTTGTCATTTACTTCAAAATAAACACCCCATTTACATGAAAACCCCAAAAAGTTACCATCTTCATACAATATGAGAGCTAAAAATCAAAAGGGGTTAAAGCTAAAATCAAGAAAAGGGTTAAAACTTAAAAGCCATTGTTGATTACCAGTTCTTTGCCAAGGTCAATAGCAGCATCTTGATAGCTACTCTTCTTGCCTTGACTACTTCCACAAAACACACAAATCCTCTTGAATTTTGAACCCTTTACTACAACACCAATCTCCCTCTCCATTTTTTTTTCCAACTTTTTCTGCAAATTAGATGATAAAATAAGAAACTTGGTATGTTATTATTCAGAAAGAGAGCAATATATATAGGGCCTTATACATATGTAGAGGTATACATGTACCATATATAGAAGAAAATTGTCTACACCTTTTTAGATTGACCACACCATTGGCCACTCCCAAATGGTTCTATGTACGAGCCGCACTCCACGTTACCAAAACATAATTACATTTGTTTTATACTCAACCCTACCACTACTGGACCAATTTTACGGTTCGTCCAATTTTACGGTTCTAAACACTTCGATCGACTAATTTATAAACAATATTTAAGACATGTATTGATCGGTTGATAAATTAGTTGATAATACAATATAAGCTTTTAACTTTTCCTTTATTATTATATACAATGAACATGAAGCTTTTTTAAGAAACAAATGTTATGTCAATCTTGAATATTCTCGTAGGGTACATGTACAAATGTGTGATATATATAGTAACGCAAAATAAAATACTAATGTCCTATTAGAACAGCCGGGTACAATTCAATAAATTAGGAGTACTTTATTTATTTCAATTTATATGTGTAGGTAGACATTGAAATTTTATGGAATTCTATCAAACGTGTTTAATTTGAGTTGAAACTCTATAAGGTGTGTTCAATTCCAATCAGGATTTTTGGAGGCTACTCAATCCTAAACTCTAATCCATACCTATATAAAGGGTACTATATTTGAAAAGACATTCTCGAAAATTCCATAAAGAGATCAAAATCTTGAAATTTCCAAAACAAATTTATGGAATATTCATAAAGAGATCAAGATCTCAAATATTATGCAAATTCATGGAATATTTCTAGTTTGAGAAATATGTCACTAACGCCCGTCGAATTATAGGAATCAAATCCAAATCATCCTAGTTCGAGAAATATGTCATTAACGGCCCTCGAGTTATAGAAATTAAGTCTAAATCATCTATGTTTGGGAAATACGCCGCTAATGGCCTTCGGATTATGGAGATCAAGTTCAAATCTTCCTAATTCGAGTACGCCACAAACGACCCTCGAATTATAAATAAATATCTTATGAGAGAAGAACAAAAATAGTATCCGCAATATTTATTAATAAAGTTATGTTTCTTCATATTTTATTTGTGATTGTAATTTATTTTGTCACTATAAAATCTGCAAACAATATGATATATGCATAATTTGAAGAGTCAACTAAATAATATCCTTGGCTAGAAGTAAGTATGTCGACAAACAAATATCTCCTTCTAGCCAATTATTAATAGTAGTAATAAAATATAAGGTTGATTGTGGTCGATTCATACAATATATTTACTAAAAAAATTGATCAATTAGATCAAAGTTGGGGTCAAGTTTGAAGTTCTAGATCAAATTTGAGTCTCGAATATTAGATTGGGTTAATCTTTAGTCCCAAGTCAGGGTTGGATATCAGGTCTTGAGTTATATATATACTCCTACTTAGTAACTTATAATCAAAATAGAGGTCACGAATTTAAACTGTGAAAAAAATCACTCACAAAAATATAAATTAAAATTGTTACAATAGATATCCTCATGATTCGATCTAACGTATCTTTAAACCTTTTATATGATAAAAACTTAGTACATCAAACTTTTTTTTAAACGTATAAATATCAAATTGTACATATGGGCAATAAGTAGATGGGAAAATGCAATGGAGGCATGTGGGAATAGCCATGGAGGTCTGTGCAAAGAAGATTGAATAAGAAAAAACATGTGGGTATTTGTGTATCAGGCTTGTACCCTTATACACTAGACAAACTTGTTGTATTTTTAGGAAACATTTTATACGTATTTCATAAATTCCCATATCACTTCACTTACCATGCTGTCCCTATTCCCCATTCCCTATGTATAATACTACCCCATCCATTTTATATTACTTGACTCCTTTTAATTTGACACATTCGTTCCTTTTAATTATAAATTAATACAAGATTTAAAAAAATCTTGTACTTTTTAAAATTTCATATCCTGAAAGCAAACAACACACATAAAAATGAAACAAAAATGATATTTTTAGTGTTGTATTTTCTAAATCGTATTGTGGTATATACACATTCAAGTGGTGGGTCAATACTGCACCATTACATTCCGCATGAATTAAACATGTATAGATAAGGTCTAAAAATATCTATACTTGTACTAACTTTACCACGGAATGTAGTACGATTAATGGAACTCCTTGATCATTAAAAATTTCGAGTTTAAACCATAGTAGTAATAAAAAAATTCAATAGAGTTTCTTTCCCATTTTAGTGGACCTTATATATCACGAATCTCGATTAGTCGAGTTAAATTTTGGATAACAGATATGTATTTTTATTTTAAAGTAAGTTATTGTTGTACAGTACCACTAGTACAACTTTTTGGGGCATAACAAATTATGGTGCTTTATCTAATAATTCTAGTGACTGTGTTATGGGCCTGTATTATTTTTATCATTCTGTATATACTAATGAAAAATTAATTTTGTTATTCCTGCTGTTACCAAAAAAAATTGGAATTGAGAGTGACTTAGCCCATGCCGTTTAAACTAACGTGTGTTGTATAAAAAGCATTCACAAATCCCTAGGTTGGCCTATATATCTCTTTCAATCAAGATTGCGTATATATTATCCTCTTCAGATTTTATTTATGAAATTTTACAGAATATGTTATTGTTGTTGTTATTTTGAGTAGGACATGATCTTATACCTCGCAAGTTGAAGGTGGCGATGTGACATTCATTTAGAAGCAGAGAAATTCAAATCTAGATGAGGCGAGAGGCTTGATGAACACATCCACAAGTTGTTTTGTGGTATATAAGAATCGCACTGAGAGGTCTTTGTGAGCTAAATTAAAATCATTTTCCACATGTTTTATGTGAGCATGGAACATCCTATTAATGGACAAGTAGATATGCAACGCCATTATGAAAAGAATCATCCTACTAATGGATGAGTAGGCATGCAACGCCAATATGAAAAGAATCAGATTCACACGTGATATATAGAACATGTTGAAACATGATTAAGTATATAAAAGTAAACTCTTTCTAACGACTTAAACTATTGATTTAGGAAGTCGCATGCTTTAATACTGAGAGTAAGTTAGCCCATGCCATTTAAACTAATGTGTTATATAAAGAGCATTCACAAATCCCTAGGTTGGCCTATATATGCTTTCTATTCAAGTATGAATAAGACTATATATATATTATTCTATTCAAACTTTATTCATGAAATTTTATCGAATATGTTACTGATATTTGTTATGTTGATACACATATAATACCCAATGAATCAATCATGTTTTGAGTCTTAGCATTGATAAGAAATGGTCTTATAATAACACCCCCTTGCAAGTTGAAGGTGTTGATACGACATTCTATATGGAGCAGAGAAATTCAAATCTAGATGAGACGAGAGACTTGGTGAACACATCCACAAGTTTTTCTATGGTAGATAAAGAATTGTACTGAGAGGTCTTTGCGAGCTACTTTTTAACCCACAAAAATAAATTCAATTTCCACATGATTTATGTGAGCATGGAACATCCTATAAATGGACAAGTAGGCATGCAACGCCAATATGAAAAGAATCAGACTCACACATGAGAAAACATATAAAAAACATAATTAAATATATAAAAATGAAAAATATCTCTAACAACTTAAGCTTTTGATTTTAGAAGGTCACGCGTATACTTTAGTACTAATTATAAATTTAAATAAAATTAATAATATATTTCATAGTATATATAATTTAAATTGAAATATGATTAATATGTTTAGTGGACTGTGTGTAGCAGGACAAATTGACCTTGAATACAGGTATATATAGGCTACAGACTACATGTTAGATAGTAGGGGGTGACCAGAAAAGGATGGCAAGATAATGGCAACATAGATAAAAAGACAAAAAATTTCTAATAAACTCAACTATCAATTTTTATTTTATTTTATTTTTTTGGAACCCAGGATAACCCGCAGCCGCTACAATTTCTGCCACAGCCTTTGCCCTTCGGATGAGCACTTTGTGCACACTGGGTAAACCCCCACTGTGTAATAGCCTGCAAACCACACAGGGGATGGAAACTGCACTAGGCAAGCCCTATGCGACAAGCTCGACGCAGAAGGCATTGAGAGGGAATTGATCTCGGATCATTCGTGTGGATAATCACCCTCCAAACCAACTGAGTCATCCCGAAAGACTATCAATTTATTGTTAGAAAATGACTTTTAACAGATGGGGTAAATTTATAAAAATTGGGACTGTCACAAGTTGCAGAAGGGGGGTGGGGTGGGGGAGGGGGGAGTGGTAGTTTTTTTTAGTTTTCAATTTGGCATCAATTACTCGCTCCACGAAAGATTTATTTAAGAGGAAAACATTTTATACAAATATCTTTATATTCATAGAACTAGAATCTAAAACATTTGATTATAAGTGGTGGATTGGACTGATCATAATTATACCGGAGTAGAAACGACTCAAATTTAGAGTGCAGAAATAACAATGTAGGTTGTAGAAACGACTTTATTCCATCACGAAAATGGTTTGGATTTATTCTTGTATTATTCGAAATTATTTAATTTTGTTCCCAATATAGTTTTGACTCGTTTATATTTTTGTTGTTAGCAAATCGATTCGTATTTGTTCTTTTACTAACAGATCTCTAGTATGAAATGAATGGGCTCCACATATGTCCAAATTCTTCGTAAAAGAAAGATTTATTCCGATGCAATTAACAAAGGGGACAATATAAGACCAAAATTTTAACAAATGGCAAACTTACTCAATTTTGGACCATACAAGAGTATATTTAATACTTTTTCTCTTTTTTTATATATTTAAAAGTCTCACTTATTTCAATTTTTGGTGTGACTTTCTAATTTCCATCACATATTAAGTGCCAAAAAGAGAAAAAAATAAAATAAAGAGACCAGTATATGTTCAAGTCACATACTCAAATTAAATAATTAGGTACATGCATGTATGATGAATTTTAAAAAATATGGTCAAAAAAGGACAAAATATTCAGTGAACTTAAAAAGAGAGACAAATGCAGGAATAGGTTCATTATTCTCACAAGTATAGGAAAACTACAATTGTCCAAACATTCTAATATCTCTTTAATTTTGAACTTTATTTCTTTAGCAAAATATAGAAAGATAGATGGAGGCACGTACATATCTTTTTATGTTACTATGTTCTACTAATCGAGGCGAACCCACACCTATAAATGAGGTGCTCAACTTCGGAAATAAGTCACGTGTATATATAAATATTTATCTTGAAAAATTAATAGAAACTAATGAATTTGGTATAAGTTAAAGGACTCACCCTTGAGACCAGAGTTTGAATCCAGCTAAATCCATTTTTCACAAGATAACACTAGATAGAAAGTATGTAAGTTGAAAATTAGGGTAGAAGAGTAGTAAGTAGCCAAGTATTGTCATACTTAATGTGGTGGGTAGTGGCAGAATCAGAATTTTCATTAAGAGGTGTTAATAGTTGTAATTATAATAGTGTTGGAACCAGGATTTTCATTAAGGTGTGTCAATGTGGTTGTAAAAGAGCCTTTTTGGCATTACTGTTTGGAGGCAAGAATCACTTATTTTGAGGGAAAAAAACAGTTTTGTTGAAAAATAAGGCGTAAAATTATTTTTCTGTAGAGTAATATATCCTTTTCATATATACATATTACCAATATATCTCTTATTAATAAATTAGCATATGTTATAAATTTAGTTAAATTTCATTTAGAAATTTTATTTTTTATTTTTATATAATAAATTTTACAATTTATTTTACGTTTATATATTATTATTTTATATATTATATATTATTTTACGTATTACTTTATCGAATTAGAAAAAAGGTAACAACAATATTTTTGCAAGATTAGAAAAAGAAAAAAATAACAATTAAAGATTTGATCCTCCCAAAAAGGTATAATGTTGATTGAATTTAAATATTTTTCATTTTAATTTAATAAAAGTTGAAAAAAAAAGTACATTAATAGATGTCGTTTTTTTGTAATTTGACTTTTAAAAACATTTTTTTTTAAAATTAGTCAAACATTTGCTTATGAAAAGTACTTCTCAAATGAATAGTCAAACATAAACTGTTTTTTTTTAATCAAAAACACTTTTCAGAAAAACCATTTTAAAGATACTTCCAAAAAATAAGTTATTTTTAACAGCAATGTCAAACAGTCTCTATACATGCAATTTATTTTAATAAGTGTCAATACTTATATATATATATTTATCAAACCAAAATTTAATTTTATATACAATATAATTTTTTCAACAAAGAGATGTCGCTGATATTCATTGGCCCAAGGATGGGTCCGCCCCTGGTGAGGGGTTAATCTCCTCATCTCACTTTTATGTGAGTGCGTAGTATCTTATTTTTTTTATTCTTAAAACAAATTGTTTGTTCATGTTATAATTTTGTCGTCGTTATTAATTTCCTTTTTATCTTGTATTGGTTACACATTTTTGAGCTAAAGATCTATCGAAAACAATCTTTATTTTTATACCACAAAGATAAAAATAATCTGCTTACATTTTATACTATCCAAAATTCACATGTAAATTATACTGAATATATTATTGACGTAAAAGAAAACAAATACCAGGAGTAAACTTTCCCACGATTTAAACAACAGTAACCTTTCGAAATATATCTTACAGAAATTCCAAATTGAGAGTGGGCAATGGCCATATAGGATCTCAATTTTTGTGTATATGTGGCAGCTAATGATTGGTACACGTAACCAAGAAAAATATAAACTTTACTATTGTGTTATTATGATATAAATAGATGAATGGATTTCTACAACGATAAATGATTAATGAGAGATTAATGTTTGAATTTTGAGAATTAAAATCTTTTAGCAGAAAACTTTTACTCCTCTACTAACTTATGGATTGTGATAGAATAGTTGAAATTCATCAATTTTTAGAATAAAAAGGTCTCGCATTGAGTTCCTATAAATGAAAAGAAAAATTGTTGGGATCGTAATTCGAAAGATCCTAGAAATGAAAAGAAAATTGTTGGGATCATAGGATCCTAGAAATGAACCCTAGCTAAAATGCGTAAATCTGAAATTAGTTGTACTTTAATATAGATAGCGAACATAAAATAAAGAATAAGACAAAATGTTTTTTTAAATTCTTGTAGCATACTTAACGTGAAATCAAATTTATTGAATTTGTAAAATTTAAAATCAAAAGTATTTTTTCCGTCAAATAGTGAAAGGCTTGGAATTTTATTTAGGACTTTGTAATAGTTCCAACGTTTGGTCGTTAGTTAAGAAGTACGTTATTTATATACTTAGTTAAGATGAAATAGTTAATACCCACCTAACTAATACGCGCATCGTTTGGTAGTTGGATTGGGGATAAGATATCCTTCATAAGTTGAATCATATTTGATAATTAGTAAAAGGTAAGTTATTAATATATAAAATTAATACGGAATTTGATTTGCTATTTAGAAATCCACATAACTAATACATGTATACATTACGAGAGAATCTATGTAATTATTTTATGCATCATAGAAAGTGAAATAACTAATACATACTATAACTAATATCTACATAACTAATATATGTACGTAAATTTCCTCGTAACTAATTCCTACTATGGAGTAATATTTGTATAATTTTAACCAGCTACTAATAACCCCTAAGTATTGTAGTATAATCATGAGCAGTAAGTATTTATTTATTTATTTTTAATCAAATATCTCAATTTTGAAATTATGAGCATGCACTTATCTTTGTTAAAGAACACTTCATCCATATAAGATTATTTGTCGTGAAGTCGAATCTTAATACAAATATTGAATACCGAATTAAAGATGAAACAAAAAGGGTTTTGTGGTATGGATGGTGAGTAGAAAAAGGAGAGGTAAGTCCCTGTTGAGACACTTGGACCCATTGGCTTATCTTTGTGGAGTGTTGTTGAAAGACAGACACTCATTACTTTCTGCACCAATCCCATTTCACTTAAATGCTATCTTGTCTTGTCCCCAATATTGGTGTGACTTTCTTGGTCCCTTTCTGTCTTCTTTCATCATATCTATAATTAAACATTAACATGTCATTAATATACAAAATTAAACTTCAAAATATTTCAATTTTTTTTAAAGAGAAAAATATCTAGATCTAGATTTGTGTGAATGAGTGAACGGTCCATTATTATTGAGACTTGAGAGGATTGAAAGAATGGAGTCTGAAAAACTTCAATCTATTCGAGTCAAGTATAAGATGGGTTAAGAGAGCTACGTTCAGTAGAGAGCTTAGAGCTTATCATCCCGAATAAAAAATAAATGTCTATAGAGGAAGAGGAAAATGGTAAGTAAAGCTTCTAATTAACAAAATTCAAATAACAAGAGCAAGTTATCTCTCATATCTTGATAGCTGCTTCAAGTTGATATTAAGCTAGCGTTTGGCCATATATTTTCAAATATTTTTGATAAATATTATTTGGTTGAAAATTTGAATGAAATTTCACAATGCGTTTGGGCATATTATTTGGAAAACATATTTCACTTTTTAAAGAAATATGATTTATACATATAAGTTTTAAAAACTATCAGTATTTCCACAACAAATCTATTGGATTTTCATTGTAACAAATAACAAATAGTGTCCATGGCAATGGGACAATGTGATAGTTCAGAGTAAATGCAACAAACATCATTCCATATATCATGACGTAGACAAAGCACATACTTTGTTACCCTGAATTGATTATTTATCATTTTCATTAACAACTGTTCACATTAAAAATTATGTAATACAATGCAAACAACTACTATAGAGGATGTTTTTGTAAAAAATAAAAGTTTGGTGTAGAATTTGAATTTTTAAAAGCTACCAAATAATGAGATTTGGCCCAAATGTTGGCTTTTTCTAGTATTTGAGAATTTGGGCTATTTGTATAAATATTTGCCAAATCCTCCCCCCCTCCCAACAAATTTTACTTGGAAAATTCATGGCCAAATGGATCCTAAAATTCAAGTATGTGAAGTGATCGAGAGATTCAATTCACGCAAACGAAAATAATTAGCTATCATTATCATCAACAGAACAAGTTATCTCTCATAGATCGATAACCACTTATAATCATCGGAGGTTTAACAATAATCTCGCGGATTAAGAAAAATATAAGCATGATTATTCTTGCTTGTACAATTAACCGATAATCTCACTTACAGGACAAAAAGAAAAATCACAGGCTTTTTGGCAGATTTTGATTCGTATTAATCCATTACAAATGTTATTTAATTATATAATGACTCTTTCATATGCGATATGTGAAAAATAACACGAAATATCTATAAACAAAATATAGTTTTTTTTTTCCCACTGAAATTCTAGGTGTATTAATTATAGACAAAAAGAGATCATTTACTCGTGGTGATGGTGGGGGAATAACAACAACACTAATATATTCAGTGAATCACATAAAGTAGGATCTGAGGAGGGTAGAATATATGCATATCTTATTACTCATCCGTGAAGATAGAAAAGTTGTTTTTGAAAGATTTTCGGCTCAAATAGAGCATAAATTAGAGGTGCAAAAAGCAAGGGACTATTGACATTGTGAAGTGTTTGCTCAATTGTGGTTAATCGATTCACGGATAAAATTATCCAAGTCTAATTTATTTCATTTCTCAAGTTGAATAAAATAATACTACTAAATTAGTGGTATAAATTTATCACGAATATATTATATCCCACCTTTTCTCACGAACCGTACACCTAGCTAGCTAGTTTGTTTTAAATTTTTAGAATTAACAACAAAGACATAGATATTATAACATTATATGACTATTAAGTGAGACTTGACAACGTCATACCAAAATGTATAAAATCTAATCATATTTAATTTTCACTTTCCAGCCATTAATTTATTTTGTCTAATGCATGATATAATTAGACAACATCAAGAATCAATAACGTTACAATGTTTCCACAACTATTCAAGAAGATTGTGTTGTTATTTTACTAAAGTCCTTGATTATGACTCTTCAATTTCTTCCCTTTTTCCTAACTAAAATTGAGTGACACTTTTGTCCACTTTTGAATTTGAAGAATCCTTTTGGCATGTAGAGTAACTAATTTGCAAAATTTGTTTTCTTGGTGACAAAAAATAAAAAACTAATAAAATGAAGCAAGTTACAAGCAATAACCAAATTTTATGTGATTTGCTTTTGACTTTCCAACTCCATATATTTTTAAAAAATGTAAAATATTTAAAATCTATGGTAAAAAGCACGTACTTAGAACTACATTTTCTATTCAGGCATGCAGAGCAGCGCTAGGTAGTGCACCAGAAAATTTCATAGTATATAAATTTAACATCCATTAAATTCGTTATATTTGTATATATTAAATCGCCTTAATAAATTTATTGATTCGTCATGAATCCTACCTCGTAATGTTAAATTTATTTTGTCAATAAGCATTAAAAAGTTGGAAAAGCCTAATTCCAAGTGATTGAATTGCATTGGTTGGGGAAAAAACATCCAATGCTTTCGACTCTCTACTTCAGTCTTCACAACACTTTTGTAAAGGCCAACCAGAAGGAATATCTCATGATGAGGCACACATTTTGAAACAACAAAATTTTTTTGGCTCCAATAATAATGAGGCATTATATGAATATTTTAAGCATATTAAATCATCTCCTTTATTGAGAAAATATGTTTGGTTAAAGGAAGACTAAAGGCAAGCGAAAAACAAGGACGATTATTATTCAATGTAATTCATAAGTACGATTTGAGAGGATAGTGTTTATTAATCTTACCCTTACTTTGTGAAGATAATTGAAAAACTATTTTCGACAAATTCTCCACTCAAAATTTGAATTTTTGAATGGAATATAATAGTTAATATAGTTAGCAAACAAGTCAAACAAAAACATTCTCACATGTGACTACTGAACTAGAGTCTTCTATAAAATATATAAATATAAAGGTACACCCAATTGCTTTTTCTTTTTAATTATTTTAATATCAAATGAAAGATGCTTTTATTAATCTTATCGTTGTTAAAAGTAGATTCGAACTCGGGTTCAACAACACCAAAAGAGCCTTAAGCACCTATCCAAGAGACAAAGAACCAATCAAATCATTTGTTCATTGGGTGCTATATGTTAATTTTATACAAATTTCTCTTAATTTCTACACATATATATATTTCGAGACGAGGTTAATCGATGCTCGAGCACCTGAGTGGTACAATAAGGGGAAAATTCTCTAATATCGATAAATTTTATTGCTATAAATAATTAAATATCATTATTTTGTTTATTTTAATTTATAATTTTTTTACAAAAATTCAAAACAAAAAGCATATTAGTCAAAGTGGGGCTTTTTCAGCTGACTAATATGAAAAAGCTTAACCACCGAAAGGAGTTTCTGAGTAAATATGACAAGAAACTCATCAATTCAAAAGACAAAAAATAAAAATAAAAAAAATTGATGAGTTTAATATAAGGTTATTTCAAAATTATAATTAGAATGAGTAATTTCATCTTTTATATGAAATAAATATTCAGACTTTATATAATATGTTTCCTACTTTAGCGATATTAGTATGTTTCTCTTTATGAAGCTATGTTATGTTTGAAGCTCATGAGATGTCTAGTGTCCACTCAGCATCTCTATTTGACCCTATCCACTTCTTTCCTTTACCCTAATTGGCACTTTATACAAAGGCCACCTTCTTTTTTTATGGTACTTTGTGCAACCCCCCCCCCCCCCCCCCCCC